>BQNB010100534.1:0-24679 GCA_026074375.1 Tanacetum coccineum
TTAATTCTAATCTAAGTCAAACCTATGCTAGTCCTATGTTAGTTCTAATTCTAATTCTAACAGGTAAAGGGGGTTTTCAGCCTGAGAGACTCGCACGGGTTTGGTGGTGACTACAATCAATTAAATACACTTTAACCCACGCAAGCAAATTAACAGAGGATAAAAGAGCGGTCAAGCCTTATAATAGAAAACTGTATTGCCATCATTAATTCAATTAGAAGTTGGTTTGTTTATTCAATGCAATGATTGCTTATCTCGAGGTGGTGTATCATTCTTAGACTTAGGCGGTACTTCATCCTAAGACCTAGACACATTAGTTCTGTCACAATTAAAGCATCCGCATAAAGCATCCTTATTTGTTGATTATAATCTATCTTAGGGATTAAAGCAATGGTGATCTTGTTAAACCCTAGCTCATAGAGACTTTACCCACTTACTGCTTAACGGCGATTCATACACTAGTAGTCCACTAACCCAATCTTTACCAATTAATTAGAACGTACTCGTTGATCCCAAGGGTCACCTACCGGTCCAACTAAGCTCATAATCTAAAGGCAAAGACAGGTTGTTAATCGTGATCCTATTGGTCTAGATGTATTAATCACTATATGGAGAGCTATCCCGACATCTAGATTACTTGGTCCGTATCACTAGATCCAGTTGAATGATAGGTCGCATATTAAAGCACATAAACAAGTATAAACTGATAAACATAAACAAGCATACAACGATAAATTAAGAAATCAATATATAAACAAAACCAAACATTCAGATCTTCATAATAATGGCTAATACCCGAAGGTATTAGCCTTCAAACATCATAATTAATACAAGAGAAATGGCTTAGCCAAGGTAAACTAATCGAGTTAACGAATAATACCAAAAACTGAACGATTACAAAAGTATAAGAAATTACACGTTGTCTCCTATGGATTAGAATGCGTTGCGAGACCTCTTCTGCTCTTTTTCTCCTCTGAAAATTGACTTTTGTGGTTTAGGTATCGAGAATATGATTTAGCACACTTAAAACTTGTTTATAAGTTTTGTATTTATAGGGTCTGAAGTCAGTTCGATATGGTGTATCTAATGTCTTGGATACGGCGTATTAGGTGTTTCTTGGAGTAGGGACCACGTTTGATATCTTCCAGAATATTCACCTTCTATATCTTTAATACGGCGTATTGGTCTTCACTGGATACGGCGTATTGATTAAGTTTCCTTTATGGTTTTGGTGAGTTCAGGCATGGATACGTCGTATCTTCCTTGATGGATACGGCGTATTGGTTGTCAAAATAGTAATCTTCAAAATATCTTTGTTTAAGCTCCAGAATGCGCGCCTTTTGCTAATATTCACCAAGTACTTCGTAATTACTGCAATTCTCAAATATAAATAATTAAGTAACAATTCTTTGCAATAATTATACAAAATGGGTTAATTATATGGGATAAATAATGCTATAAAATGGATGATATTTGATGTCATCAAATATATCCCCACTTGAATCCTACTTGTCCTCAAGTAGCCTTTAGAAGTTTATAAATATGTATCCCTAAGGATATTTTCCGTTAAAGCATTTATTTGATCTATTACAAGTACACAACCAAACATCTAACGAAATAGGAAGATGAAAACACTCAAATCACTCAACTAATCTATGTGATAACATGTAACTAATTTGCTCAATTGCTTGGTTGTGACGAGTATTTTATCATAAACTTGGCAAGGATACACATCTCTACCGCTAAAGCTAAGGAGTAACAAGTTTATAAAGGTAAATATGGGTTTGTATGATAAGGCTTAGGGTTAATCATTCTTCAATCTTTCACCAGAAGTACCACTCCAACAAGGCAACTGAAGCACACATACATGGTCGTAACGACGAAATAGACATGTGTGTTCGATCACATCCTCATTCGAATTTAACCAACGATTAGGATGAAGAATGATATAGGGTAGGGAACTTCTAACTTTCACCAAAAGTTGTAAACCAACAAGGCAGCTGAGACATGCATACATGGACGTAACGACGGAATAGACATGCACGCTCGTACAAATCCTCATTTAAACCAGCGGCTAGTCTATAACAACTCGCAATTTTCATCAATGTAATATCCATCTATTAAATTAGATGCAATGTAATATCAATCTATTAAATTAGATGCAATGTAATATCCATCTATTAAATTAGATGCAATGTAACATCTATATATACCACCTTTTTACAAGGAAATTTTTTGCTTTATTCTATTATGTAACGTAGTTTACACAACTAAAGTAAACGAGCTCACACAACTACCTATGCCATCTCTATCTATGTTTATGCCAAGTAAACAACCTAATATGTCAAGTCTATATTTTAATATCCTCTATACCATGTATGTTATCTATTTAACGTAGTTTTCACGACGTTACTATTAAATAACTTTATCCGTTAACGTTTATATCAAAACCCTAATTATATGTAATGTATACATATAAAATGAATGTAAAAGCCTTCAAACATGTGTACAAGTATACAATACACAACATTTGAATATTATTTCCCTCCTAAACCCTAGTACAACACATTAAAGTTCAATGTACAAGTCCATTAAGCATAGAATTCAAACTTTGCCATTTTCCATCATTTTTATTCTAGATTTCATACCACCTCTTTAGCACAAGGTACAACACTCAATGCACAACTTCTAAAACCTAAACCTAAACCCTAAATAATCCTAAAACCCTAATGTAAAACCCTAAACGAAACCCTAAACAAAACCCTAAACTAGTTCTAAACCCTAATTCGAAAACACTTAACTTAAACCTAATCCTAAACCCTAATCTTAAGACTAACCTTAATCCTAACACTAACCTTAATCCTAAACCCTAATCCTAACACTAAGCCTTAACCCTAAACCCTAAACTATCCTTAATCCTAACCCTAATCCATGTCTTAAGTCCAAAACCCTAAGCCAAAACAAAAGCTAACCCGACACCCTATTTCTTTCATTTTTGACCCATTTACACCTAAGCTAGCACCTAACACCTCAATCACCTCTATGACTAACCTACTACCACCCCAAGCAGCCTAGCAACCACCTCCCTCACACCACCATTACCCTGGCATCACTAACTTGGCCTCCAAGTTGTAGCCACAACTCGTCACACCTCTAGCTCCCTCCATGGCTTTCCACCATTCAATCCTACTCTCCTAGTGTGACAACCATGACTTAATCAGGTTAGTCAAACCGTTAGTGTTGACTTATGAATCTGTTGTAACGTATGGTTTATGTGTTTATATGCGTTATGTGGATTGTGTGAGAGTTGATAATCAATCCATTGAGCGTGATCATCTCATTGGGATTGGATTGGTAATGGATTTGGTTAAGTTCCTTTCGTTCACCTTTGGTGGCAAGGAAATGACTTTTGTGGTTTTGGCGTTTTTGCGTTAATTGTGTAAGTATTATTACGTATACGTATTTATGTGTTAGTAAAATTAGGTATGAATAGGCTTTAGTGGTTAGAATAAGAAAGAAATGAAATTTCTATTTTTGGAAAGTTAGGTTTAATAAAAATGAAAAGTTATTTATTTTAAAATCCTAGTAAATTGCATTTACGAAAAAAGGTTTACTCAAATAAGCTTAGGTTTTTATAAAAACTTAAGGTAATGTTAGTAAATATGTAATTAATAAATAATATATATATATATATATATATATATATATATATATATATATATATATATATATATATATATATATTATATATATAGTTATATTTATAGTATATATAATATAATATTATATAAATATATATCTGCATACATATATTCGGCCGGTTTTGGTAAAAAAAGAAAAAAAGAAGAAAATCAAAGCCTAATTTAACTAGGACTCTAATTAGGGAATTTAGTATCATATATATACTAACCCATAATACCCTAAGAACGAAATTTTCCTCCCCTCCTCTTGCATTAGTCAGCCAATACCTCAAGGAAAAGAAGAAGAAAAATGATGGTTTTATTTTTTGAAGAAAACAGCTTTAGGTTGTTAGTTTTCTTAATTAGTTTATTTGTTGATTTAATTCATGTATCAGGTTATGGTGGATCTAAGGTTTCATAATATTCTTTAAATTAAAGTTTATAATCTAATTAGGGTTCTTAGTAATCAATTAGATGCGAGTTGGTGTAATCGTTAGGGTTTAGATCGCGTTAGAACTTGATTTAGATTAGGGCAGAATTTAGGGCTATGTAGTTCGGCTGTTATCTCAATGATATTTATTAAGTTTCCGATGTCTATGATGTAGCTCAAAGAGTCTAGTTTCCAGAACATCCGGCTTCGAAGGTTTTTAAGGTCGGGAAGTCATTAAAATGTTGGTTACGAGAAAAGTTGTCAAAGCAGTAAATTCAGGTCAGATTTAGGTCAGATTACGAGGTGTAAAACCCCCACTTAAATTTTGAATTAGGATTATCAAACCTACAAGAGTTTAGTTCTATGTGTCTATTAAAAATATCCCCAATGAGAGCTTTGATTTGAGTCTAAGCTTGGTTTTTTAGGTCCAAACTTTTTAGTGTGCGATTAGATCAAAAATGAGTAGTTAAAAGTTTGATTTTATTTGGGGCACTTAGAGTGGAAATAAATTAGTGGAAAATCATGGGGATAGTAAACTCATGATATTGAACCTGTGATTTTTGGAAAATTAATAAGGTCCGTAGGGGGTTTAGAAAATGTAAAAAGGCATTGAATTCTGTGTTTTTGGGTAAATTGTTGAACATTGGAAAAGTGTGTAAACATGTTGGTTAAGGTTGGGCATGGTGTCATGGTGACCCATGAGGGGTAATTAAACACCTTATACATCCATCATATGATTGTTACATGGGCATAAGCATTTGGCTTGGTCGCGTGTAACACGTGTTTGTTTTGATTGTTTAGTTTCGTGCAAGGATTTGGAATTATCTAAGCATTAGGTGAGTTTCATAGCCCCTTTTTCTTATGTTTTCTTACGGTGAAAATGATGCTATGAGTATTAAATATTTTAGTTATTGTGATAATGTGTTTTAAATAAGGCATGGACTATACGTGACTATTGTATGTTATGTGCTACTTGCTATTGTGATATGGATCGTGGGACACGTTATGTTCCCTTGTTTGTTGTGCTTGGAGCGTGACGCTCACTGCTGTGGACTTGATCCGGGTAAGTGTTTGGTGTCATTGACGCAGTCCAGGTCCCTATGAGACTACGTGCCAGTACATTGCGCTGTGGTGCACGTACGTTATGGCGCTCATGTTTCAGCTTCCCTCGCGCACCTTATAGCGCCTGATTGAGCTTCGACGCATCCCCCGCGGACCCCCAGTCCCTGTGCCAACCCTGGCTGCTAGCCCGCGTCATGTTTGCACACATGTTAGCTTTGGGTTGTTAGTTCGTTCTAATGGCTCCTTAGCTCTTGCTATGTTTTATTTTATCACGAGTAGTTGGTTTTAAAGGGTTGTTATGTTTTTGTGTCTTAAAAACCTATGACTTCACCAAACTTTATGTTGAGTTAAGCTCATTTTTAGGATGAGCACATCGGGAATAAGATAGAGAGATGTGCTAGAAAGATGACCATCATTGGATGTTATGGCAACAACTACCCCAATAATCACATTAATAACTATCAAAACAACCATAACAATCGCAACAATGATTACCGCCAACAGCAGAATAAAAGACAGGAAACCTTCAGGTCTTATGCTGCCAACCCAACTGAAAATAGTAGGTATACTGGAAGCCTTCCTTTGTGTAAGAAATGCACTCTGCATCATACAGGACCTTACACTGTCAAGTGTCAGACTTGCAACAGGGTGGGTCATCTGACCAGGAACTGCAGAAACAAAGGACCAGCCACTGGAAGCAATCAGCAACCAGTATCAGTAATTTGTCATGCCTGTAGAGAGAAAGGGCATTACAATTATCCGTGCTCAAAGACAAACAACAGTGCCCACGGAAGAGCATACTTGCTGAGGGACAAGAACGCTCACCCAGATCCGAACGTAGTCACGGGTACGTTCCTTCTAAACCAATATCTAGCTAGAGTATTATTCGATTCTGGAGCAAATAAAAGTTTTGTATTCATATCTCTTGCTTCTATGCTTAATATCCCACCAATTATACTAGATACCACTTATGATATTGAAATGGCCAATGGAAACTTAGTAGGCATTAATACCGTTATTCAGGGTGCAACCCTGATTCTGTTAAATCAACCTTTCGAAATTGATCTTATGCCAATTAAACTCGGTAGTTTCAACGTCGTTATTGGTATGGATTGGTTATCTAAGTATCATGCTAGAATTATTTGTGACGAGAAATTCGTCCACACCCTAATTAACGGTGAAACTTTGATTATCTGAGGTGATCAAAGTAAAACCTGACTAAGTCTCATATCCTGTATAAAAACCGAAAGGTATATACCCAGGGGATGTCAAGTTTTCATAGCCCAAGTAATAGAAAAGAAGTCAGACGATAAACGACTAGAAGACATACCAGTAGTCAAAGAATTTTCGAAAGTTTTTCCTGAAGATCTACCTGGCCTACCCCTAGTTTGTCAACTAGAATTCCAAATCGACTTAATTCTAGAAGCGGCGCCAGTGGCCCGAGCACCATACAGATTAGCTCCTTCAGAAATGCAGGAACTATCGAAACAACTTCAAGAATTGGCAGACAGAGGTTTTATCTGAACAAGTACTTTGCCTTGGGGAGCTCCTGTCTTATCTGTTAAAAAGAAAGACGGATCTTTCAGAATGTGTATCGAGTATCGGGAACTAAATAAACTTACTGTAAAGAATCGTTACCCATTACCCAGGATCGATGACTTATTCGACCAACTTCAAGGTTTGAGTGTTTACTCAAAAATCGACTTAAGATCAGGTTATCATCAACTAAGAGTAAGGAATGAAGATATTCCTAAAACTGCTTTCAAAACAAGGTACAGACACTATGAATTTCAAGTGATTCCATTTGGTTTAACTAACGCACCTGTTGTATTCATGGATCTCATGAACCGTGTGTGCAAACCATACTTGGATAAATTTGTAATAGTGTTCATCGATGATATTCTCATATACTCTCTTAACAAAGAAGAACACGCAGATCATCTAAGAATAATCATAGAATTACTCAGAAAAGAGAAATTATATGCCAAGTTCTCCAAGTGTGATTTCTGGATCAGTATCGTGCAATTTCTTGGGCACTTGATTGATAATCAAGGACTTCATGTTGACCCTGCCAAGATTAAAGCAGTTAAGAATTAGGCATCTCCTACTACACCCACAGACTTACGTCAATTCTTAGGACTTGCCGGCTATTATCGAAGATTTATCAAGGATTTCTCAAAGATTGCAAAGTCTTTGACTGAATTAACCCAGAAGAACAAGAAGTATAACTGGGGTGAAGACCAAGAGACAACCTTCCAACTACTTAAGTAGAAGCTTTGTGAAGCTCTAATCTTAGCATTACCAGAAGGAAACGATGATTTTGTTATTTACTGTGATGCATCTCTTTAAGGTTTGGGAGCAGTATTAATGCAAAAAGAAAAAGTTATTGCATATGCATCCCGACAACTCAAGCCTCACGAAGAAAACTACACCACACATGATCTTGAATTAGGAGCAGTAGTATTCGCTCTTAAAATTTGGAGACACTATATGTATGGCACTAGGTGTACTATGTTCACTGACCATAAAAGCCTTCAACATATTCTTCATTAGAAAGAGTTGAACATGCGACAACGCCATTGGCTAGAATTGCTCGCAGATTACGATTGTGAGATTCGCTACCATCCTGGAAAGGAAAATGTCGTAGCAGATGCCTTAAGCCGGAAGGAACAAATCAAACCACTTCGAGTTAGATCATTAGTTATGAACATTCACCCAAAGTTACCAACACAAATCCTCGAAGCTCAAACCGAGGCAATCAAAGAAGAAAACATCAAAGCTGGGAACCTACGAGGAATAGACAAAGCATTTGAAATACATCCTGATGGAACCCGATGTATCAAGAATCGAAGTTGGTTACCACTCTTTGGTAATCTTAGGGACTTGATCATGCATGAATATCATAAATCAAAGTATTCCATTCACCCAGGTTCTGACAAGATGTATCAGGATCTAAAGAAACTCTATTGGTGGCCTAACATGAAGGCAATCATTGCTGAATATGTCGGCAAGTGTTTAACATGTTCTAGAGTTAAAGCTGAATGTCATAAGCCATCCGACTTACTAACCGGAGATTTCTATGTGGAAGTAGGAGAGAATAACGATGGATTTCATCACAAAACTACCCAAAACCTCAAACGAACATGACACAATCTGGGTCATTATCGATCACCTTACCAAATCCGCACATTTCATCCCTACCCAAGAGACAGATAGTATGGAAACCCTTACAAGGTTGTACATCAAATAAATAGTCTCCTGGCATGACGTGCCAATATCTATCATCTCGGATCGTGACAGTCATTTCACATCCAGATTCTGGCAATCATTACAAAGTGCTTTGGGTTCTCAATTAAACATGAGTATGGCATATCATCCTAAAACTGATGGGCAAAGTGAAAGAACCATCCAAACACTCAAAGATATGCTTTGAGCATGTGTTATAGATTTTGGAAAAGGATGGGAAAGATACTTACCATTAGTGGAATTTTCTTATAATAACAGTTACCATGCCAGTATTAAGGCAGCACCATTTGAGGCACTTTATGGTCGAAAGTGCATATCACCTGTTTGCTGGACCGAAGTTGGATATGTTCAACTCACGGGACCAGAAATAATTCATGAAACCACTAAAAAGATAGTGCAAATTCGACAACGCTTGCAAGCTGCAAGAGATCGACAAACAAGTTACGCCAATGTAAGACGAAGACCTTTAGAATTTTAAGTTGGAGATCGTGTTATGTTAAAAGTATCACCTCAAAAAGGTATCATTCATTTTGGAAAGCGAGGAAATCTTAACCCTTGGTACATTGGACCATTTAAAATCCTTGAACGGATTGGTCCAGTGGCATATAAACTTGAGCTTCCTGAAGAACTCAGAAATGTCCACAATACTTTCCACGTCTCTAATCTAAAGAAATGCCTATCCGACAAATCTCTCATCATTCCAATGAAAGAACTTCAGCTTGATGACAAACTCAACTTCGTGGAAGAACCAGTGGAGATTATGGATCGAGAAGTCAAGCAACTAAGACAAAGTCGTATTCCTATAGTCAAAGTAAGATGGAACTCTAAAAGAGGACCAGAATTTACGTGGGAACGCGAAAATGAAATTCGTGCCAAATATCCACATCTATTTTCCAACATCGCTTCAAACTCTAACTAAATCTCGAGACGAGATTTCTTTAATGTTGGGGGACTATAACAACCTGCAATTTTCATCAATGTAATATCCATCTATTAAATTATGTTAGGAAAATATTGTAAACAGACTTAATACTGTTAGTATTAAAGTTAAGTCTGTTAGTTAAAGTTAGTACTGATAGAAATAGTTAGTACTGTTAGTAATAGAAGTTAAGTCTGGTAGAGCAAGTTAAGTCTGCTAGCATTAACTTAAGTGTGACAGTATTAAAGTTAATACTGTTTGGTCAGACAGTTAAGTCTGTTTGTAATTATAGTAATAGTTATCAATTAGCGTTAATCTAGGAAGAGATAAGCATTATCTCTTAACGCGTTTAGGGTTCCTTAAGTTTATAAAAGGAACATAGAATAGTATTGAAAACATACGAGTTGATTGAGAATTTACAATCAAATAGTAATAGTAATAGCAAGTTTGATATTTGTTCTCGTGTTCATCTTGGTATAGATATTGATATTCCGCGTCAATATTTATATTCACAGGTATTGTCTCTCATAGTATCTTTGGATTCATTCAAAGAACTATAAGTCGTGTAAGGCTCATTGAGATCCTGTTTATAAGGACCTACAAATTAGATGCAATGTAATATCCATCTATTAAATTAGATGCAATGTAACATCTATATATACCACCTTTTAACAGGGAAATTTTTTACTTTATTCTATTATGTAACATAGTTTACATAACTAAACTAAACGAGCTCACGCAACTACCTATGCCATCTCTATCTACGTTTATGTCTAGTAAACAACCTAATATGTCAAGTCTATATTTTAATATCCTCTATACCATGTACGTTATCTATTTAACGTAGTTTTTATGACGTTGCTATTAAATAACTTTATCCGTTAACGTTTATATCAAAACCCTAATTATATGTAATGTATACATATAAAATGAATGTGCAAGCCTTCAAACATATGTACAAGTATACAAGTATACAATATACAACATTTGAATATTATTTCCCTCCTAAACCCTAGTACAACACATTAAAGTTTAATGTACAAGTCCATTAAGCATAGAATTCAAACTTTGCCATTTTCCATCATTTTCATTTTAGATTTTATACCACCTCTTTAGCACAAGGTACAACACTCAATGCACAACTTCTAAACCCTAAACCTAAACCTTAAATAATCCTAAAACCCTAATCTAAAATCCTAAACGAAACCCTAAACTAGTTCTAAACCCTAATTCAAAAACAATTAACTTAAACCTAATCCTAAACCCTAATCCTAACACTAACCTTAATCCTAAACCCTAATCCTAACACTAAACCTTAATCCTAAACCCTAAAATATCCTTAATCCTAACCCTAATCCATGTCTTAAGTCCAAAACCTTAAGCCGAAACAAAAACTAACCCGACACCCCATGTCTTTCATTTTTGACCCATTTACACCTAAGCTAGCACCCTAACACCTTAATCACCTCTATGACTAACCTACTACCACCCCAAGCAGCCTAGCAACCACCTCCCTTATACCACCATCACCCTTGCATTACCAACTTGGCCTCTAAGTTGTAGCCACAACTCGTCACACCTCTAGCTCCCTCCATGGCTTTCCACCATTCAATCCTACTCTCCTAGTGTGACAACCATGACTTAATCAGGTTAGTCAAACCGTTAGTGTTGACTTATGAATCTGTTGTAACGTATGGTTTATGTGTTTATATGCGTTATGTGGATTGTGTGAGAGTTGATAATCAATCCATTGAGCGTGATCATCTCATTGGGATTGGATTGGTAATGGATTTGGTTAAGTTCCTTTCGTTCACCTTTGGTGGCAAGGAAATGACTTTTGTAGTTTTGGCGTTTTTGCGTTAATTGTGTAAGTATTATTACGTATACACACGAAACAAAACACCCTATTTGACTTGTTTTCAAATCTAGTAAGTTTTCCTACACTTAGATTTTGCCCAGTTATTACTTTTAGAATGTTCATAAACTCCCTAAGATCCAATATTAACCTCTTGTTAAAGCCTTGAATCCTCAAACCATTGCGTTTTTTGTTTAAAACCCTAAAAACACCCGTTTGATTTTTAGCTAACAAACCTTTTTCTAAACTTGTTACGTGAGAACATCTTATTTTTTGCTTATTCTAATAAGCTTATAACCTACAAAAAATTGATTTCTAATCAAAAATATCAATATTATAGATTTTGGACTTGATTTGCAAATGTTTTCATATAAAGGGGTATATATTGTCCTTATTCCAAAGTTATAACTATGAGGGGCTGTTTTGCCAAGTTTTAAAGTTAAATGTTTAAATTATATATACTTTATATATAAAGGACTAAAAATGTAAAATTTTATAAAATCAAAAGTATATATTGGCATTTTTTGGCAAACTATAAAAAATATAAAATCTAATATTTTTAATAAATTATAAAAATATATATAAATAATATAAAACTTCATTTTATAAAAACCCGACACATTATCGTTAAAAATCCAATTGATCGATCGCATTATAAATCATTTTAACGTTATATATATTTTAACTTAATTTATCATCGACAAGCTTTTGAAGAAACTTAAAATCTATCCATAAAATCACGTACTAGGGAATTTCAGTAGCGGTTTCATTTGAGATTATACGTTTTGACGAGTTTGCTAGATATTATGATTCACAAGTGTCCTGGCCCCTCCAAACGTTACTGCATGACCACTAATTATGATAGCCCGAACAGTGATTACAATATTAATAATTCAAAAGAATAATGTAGATTAAAGGCTTTGAAAGATAAACAATCAAACAAAGACTTGACATATTACCCAAGTTGCATGACGAGGCCGTTACTTTCATTTGATATACATTTTCCATCAATCTTTAAAATATTTCATAAACCCGTGAGGGGGATACATGCTATAAACCATGAATACAAGTATTTTTCCAACTGTATGCTATCCTTCCTTACTTTTGCCATTAAGACCCCACTATCATGAACCGTTAATTATTCTTCGAAGTAAGCGTGAATGCTGTGAATAGATCTATTTGGGTCTGAACTCCCCCGTTGGTATACCTGTTACTTTTGTAACCAAACCACTTCTTTAAATATCTATGCGGATGTTTGGCAAAAGGCACCCGTTGGGGCAACTACTTGTGATTATTGATTATCTCAAGGCTTCGGTGTCATGAGCTTAGGGCAATAATACTCTTTTCTATGATAATTGTATCTACATTGAAATTATTACTATTATGGGTGTATAACAACGTAACCTACTGTTATGATGACTTGTATTCAAACTATTTATCATAAACCTATAAATTTTACTCAACCATTGTGTTGATATTTTTAGCATGTTTATCTCAGGTAATTGAGCAACATATGGCACGGACTTAAAGATGGCTAAACTGTTATCATTCAAACTTTATGTTTCTAGAATTTTTCGGAACTCTCATTTTGTGAAAACTCTGATGAATAAATGATGATAACTAAAATTTTCCAAAACCTCTCTTTATGAGATCGTTTTCCTATGATTATGACTGTTGTACTTGAAGTACGTACCAGATATAGCTTCCGCCAATAATTAGTCAAAATGGGGGTGTTATAGATTGGTATCAGAGCCACAGTTATAGAGAACAAGGTTGAAACCTTAACTATAACTACTTTTATTTTTCCATCCAAAAAAGTCTCACCGTGCTACTACATTCTGATAATGTAAAAGAATAACATAACTATTATACTATTATGATAAAATAAGTTATGTTATTAAACCACTGGGTTGTTACCAGAGTAATTGTCTTCTCCAACCACCCTACTTATCAATCTTGAGGCTGTTTTGTTTTTTTCCACTAACTTTTCCAGACTATATCCCGGCTTCCCCTGACTATTCCCCAGCTTCACCGAGAAAAACATATTCTAGATCTTAAAATATCTCATTTGGTTTTGTTCCAATAGCTTCACCAACTCTTTTACTTTTTCATGATGACCCATATATGAAGGTCATGCAAGCATATTATGCTAAAGAATTACCTATTCTACCACCAACTATTGTGCCTCCATCCCCAATGCTATCACCAATGTTTAACTTTCAAGAATTCTTTCTTCCTGGGGAATTATTTCCACCTAAGAAACGAGGCCGTGACCGATCATCCTCCTCTACTTCTGCCCTACCTTAAGAATTTGAGATGGGAGAAAGCTCTCGTAAGACAAGTTTGGAACGTCACGAGGAACAAATTGAGGAAATTTTGAATCACCTAGATGAGCTCTCTCTTGACCGCATTGAGCACATGGAAGACAAAATAGAAGGTCTTGGAAAAGGTCGGGTGATCATACAACAAGATTTTGACAATCTGGAAACTGAACTCTAAGAGGCTCGTACTCAAATTGCTAAACTTCAAAGAAAGCAAATGGGAAATAATAGCAAGATTGCTCTGGCTCGCTTCAGGATTGCTAATCTAGAACAAATCATCGAAGATATCCAGGTTCGTCACCAAGCAGATAAGGAAAGTCTTCTGGATGCAATCTATGAACACAAGAACAGCCAGGAAGGACCATCGGACTACTAGATTAGATACTAGTTATAGTTTTTGTTAGAACCTAGCCACGGGATGTGTGGTATAAATAACAACACTTGTCAAATTTTAACTATGTACAGTACAAAGGCAAGTTGTTCATGATATAATATAATGGTGATCCCGTTGTACTTCATTGCTTCATACTCATCCTATGTCCTATATTACATCTCCGTCTTCATCATTAGGATCTTCATTACCAGTTAAATTAACTAACTACCATCTCTAGACTATCCTTTTGATAAGTTTATCTTCACAAAGTTAGATATCATTATGAATCGTACCGTGACTTCTAGAAAATGAACTAATAAGTCAGATGCTTGTTAGAATTCATATCAAATAAGTATCTATAATTTTGATATCACTATTGTGACAATGTTTATTTTTGAACTTTAAGCATTTTCAAGAAAGACTTATGATATCATTCTTATTACGTGTTGTCTTATGTTGATAGAATGCCTCCCAAAAGCATGTCAACATCTGAAGCACCAGCCTTGACTCAGGCTGCCATCAGGAAACTAGTTGCTAACAGTGGTGCCGCAGCTCTAGAAGCACAAGCTACAACAATGGCAAGTACTAACAATCCCAATAGGAACACCGGACCTACTGGAACTCCTGTAGCAAGAAAGGGAAACTATAAAGAGTTCATAATCTGTCAACCTTTCTACTTCAATGGTACAGAAGGAGTAGTTGGCCTCATCCGCTGGTTTGAATAGACTGAATTAGTATTTTCTTGTAGTAATTGTGCCAAGGAAAACAAAGTGACATTTGCTACTGGTACCCTGACTGATGACGCCTTGTCCTGGTGGAATGCCTATGCCTAACCTATTGGAATAGAACAAGCTAACAAGATCACCTAGACTGAGTTGAAAAGGCTCTTAACAAATACGTATTGTCCTCGAACCGAAGTTAGGAAGGTGGAAGATGAATTTTATAATGTGACTGTAAAGTAAATGATCTTAAAACCTATGTTAGAAGATTTCAGGAATTAGCAGTCTTATGCCCAAACATGGTACCAAACACCGAGAAACTCATGGAAGTTTTCATCGAAGGATTACCCAAAAGTATTGAAGGAAATGTACCGAGCCTCTAAGCCTCAACTTGGAGAAGCCATTACCATAACTCAGAGGTTGATGGATCAGGTAACAAAGCATAATTCTATGCACGGAATCAATGATCACAAACGAAAGTTTAATGATAGAAGGAACACCACTAACATCAAACTACCCCAATAATCGCATCAATAACTATCAAAACAACCAGAACAACCGCAACAATGATTACCGCCAACAGCAGAATAAAAGACAGGAAACCTTCAGGTCTTATGCTGCCACCCCAACTGAAAATAGTAGGTATACTAGAAGCCTTCCTTTGTGTAAGAAATGCACTCTGCATCATACAGGACCTTGCACTGTCAATTGTCAGACTTGCAACAGGGTAGATCATCTGACCAAGAACTGTAGAAACAAAGGACCAGCCACTAGAAGCAATCAACAACCAGTATCAGTAATTTGTCATGCTTGTGAAGAGAAAGGGCATTACAATTATTAGTGCTCAAAGACAAACAATAGTTCCCACAGAAGAACATACTTGCTAAGGGACAAGAATGCTCACCGAGACCCGAACGTAGTCATGGGTACGTTCCTTTTAAACCAACATCTAGCTAGAGTATTATTCGATTCCTGAGCAGATAAAAGTTTTGTATCTATAACTCTTGCTTCTATGCTTAATATCCCACCAATTACACTAGATACCACTTACGATATTGAAATGGCTATTGGAAACTTAGTAGGCACTAATACCGTTATCCAGGGTTGCACCCTGATTTTGTTAAATCAACCTTTCAAAATTGATCTTATGTCAATTAAACTCGGTAGTTTCAACGTTGTCATTGGTATGGATTGGTTATCCAAGTATCATGCTAGAATTATTTGTGACGAGAAAGTCATCCACATCCCAATTAACGGTAAAACTTTGATCATCCGAGGTGATAAAAGTAAAACCAAACTAAGTCTCATATCCTGTATAAAAACCGAAAGGTATATATCCAAGGGATGTTAAGATTTCATAGCCCAAGTAATAGAAAATAAGTCAGACGATAAACGATTGAAAGTCATACCAGTAGTTAGAGAATTTCTAGAAGTTTTTCTTGAAGATATACCTGGCCTACCCCTAGTTCATCAAGTAGAATTCTAAATTGACTTAATTCCAGGAGCGACGCCAGTGGCCTGAGAACCTTACAGATTAGCTCCTTTAGAAATGCAGGAACTATCGAACCAACTTCAAGAATTGGCAGACAGAGGTTTTATCCGACCAAGTACTTGGCCTTGGGGAGCTCCTATCTTATTTGTTAAAAAGAAATATGGATATTTCAGAATGTGTATCGATTACCGGGAACTAAATAAACTTACTATAAAGAATCGTTACCCATTACTCAAGATCGATGACTTATTCGACCAACTTCAAGGTTCGAGTGTTTACTCGAAAATCGACTTAAGATCAGGTTATCATCAACTAAGAGTAAGGAATGAAGATATTCCTAAAACTGCTTTCAGAACGAGGTACGAACACTATGAATTTCAAGTGATGCCATTTGGTTTAACTAACGCACCTGCTGTATTCATGGATCTCATGAACCGTGTGTGCAAACCATACTTGGATAAATATGTGATAGTGTTCATTGATGATATTCTCATCTACTCTCGTAACAAAGAAGAACACGCAGATCATCTGAGAATAATCTTGGAATTACTCAAAAAAGAGAAATTATATGCTAAGTTCTCTAAGTGTGATTTCTGGATCAGTATCGTATAATCTCTTGAACACTTAATTGATAGTCAAGCACTTCATGTTGACCCCGCCAAGATTGAAGCAGTTAAGAATTGGGCATCTCCTACTACACCCACAGAAATACGTCAATTCTTAGGACTTGCCGGCTACTATCAGAGATTTATCAAGGATTTTTCAAAGATTGCAATGTCTTTGACTGAATTAACCCAGAAAAACAAGAAGTATATCTGGAAAAAAGATTAAGAGACAGCTTTTCAACTACTTAAACAGAAGCTATGTGAAGCTCCAATCTTAGCATTAACAGAAGGAAACGACGATGTTGTTGTTTATTGTGATGCATCACTTCAAGGACTGGGAGCTGTATTAATGCAAAGGGAAAAAGTTATTTCATATGCAAACCGACCACTCAAACCTTATGGAAGAAAACAAAACCATTCAGAGTCTCGAATTAGGAGTAGTAGTGATCGCTCTAAGATTTTAGAGAAACTAAATCTATAACGAGTAACAAATGTATTGTGTCACGGTGATCTAAAAGTACTTCAGCATATCTTTAATCAGAAAGAGTTGAACAAGAGACAAACGTCGTTGGCTAGAATTTTCTCGAGCAAAATTACAATTGTGAGATTCCTACACATCCTGGAACGGCAAAATGTGTAGCAGATGCTTAGCCGGATGGAACGAATCAAACCACTCCGAGTTAGATCATTAATCATGACCCTTCACCCAAAGTTACCAACACAAATCCTCGAAGCTCAAACTGAGGCAATCAAAGAAGAAAACATCAAAGCTGAGAACCTACAAGGAATGGACAAATCATTTGAAATACGTCCTGATGGAACTCGTTGTATCAAGAATCGAAGTTGGTTACCACTTTTTGGCGGTTTGAGAGACTTAATCATGCATGAGTCTCATAAATCAAAGTATTCCATTCACACAGGTTCTGACAAGATGTATCAGGATCTAAAGAAACTCTATTGGTGGCCTAACATGAAGGCAATCATTGCTGAATATGTTGGCAAATGTTTGACATGTTCTAGAGTTAAGGCAGAATGTTAGAAGCCATACGGCTTACTGGTACAACCAAAGATTCCTATGTGGAAATGGGAAATAATAACGATGGATTTCATCACAAAACTTCCCAAAACATCAAACGAACATGACACAATTTGGGTCATTGTCGATCGCCTTACTAAATCTGCACATTTCATCCCTACCCGAGAGACAGATAGTATGGAAACCTTTACAAAGTTGTACATCAAAGAAATAGTCTCCCGGCATGGCGTGCCAATATCCATCATCTCGGATCGTGACAGTCATTTCACATCCAGATTCAGGCAATCATTACAAAGTGCTTTGGGTACTCAATTAGACATGAGTACGGCATATCATCTCAAAATTGATGGACAAAGTGAAAGAACCATCCAAACACTCGAAGACATGCTTCGAGCCTGTGTTATAGATTTTAGAAAAGGATGGAAAAAACACTTACCATTAGTAGAATTTTCTTACAATAACAGTTACCATGCCAGTATTAAGGCAGCACCATTCGAGGCACTCTATGGGTGAAAGTGCAGATCACCTGTTTGCTGGACCGAAGTTGGAGATGTTCAACTCACGGGACCAAAAATAATTCATGAAACCACTAAAAAGATAGTGCAAATTCGACAACGCTTGCAAGCTGCAAGAGATCGGCAAAGAAGTTATGCCAATGTAAGATGAAGACCTTTAGAATTTCAAGTTGGAGATCATGTTATGTTAAAAGTATCACCTCGAAAAGGTGTCATTCATTTTGGAAAGCGAGGAAAGCTTAACCCTCGGTACATTGGACCATTCAAAATCCTTGAACAGATTGGTCCAATGGCATATAAACTTGAGCTTCTTGAAGAACTCAGAAATATCCACAATACTTTCCACGTCTCTAATCTAAAGAAATGCTTATCTGACGAATCCCTTGTCATTTCAATGAAAGAGCTTCGGCTTGATGACAAACTCAACTTTGTGGAAGAACCAGTGGAGATTATGGATCAAGAAGTCAAGCAACTAAGACAAAGTCGTATCCCTATAATCAAAGTACGATGAACTCCTAAAAGAGACCAGAATTTTACGTAGGAAAAGAAGATGAAATTTCGTGCCAACTAATCCACCTTTTTTCAACCATCAATTCGAATCTAACTAAATCCTCTGGGACGATAATTTTCTTAAAAGGGTTGGGGACTATAACAATCAGTTATTTTCATCACTTAATATCTATCTATTAATTAGATTGCAATGGTAACTATCCATCTATTAAAGTATATACCACCTTTTTAGAGGGAAATTTTTGCTTATTCCATTATGTAACGTAGTTTACATAACTAAAGTAAACGAGCTCACGCAACCTACCTATGCCATCTATATCTATGTTTATATCATATAAACATCCTAATATGTCAAGTCAATGTTCTAATATCATTTTACCATATACGTTATCCATTTAACGTGCTTTTCAAAACGTTATTATTAAATGAACTTTATCCGTTAACGTTTATATCAAAAACCCAAACTAAATATTAAGTTGTACATATAAAATGAATATTCAAGCCTTCAAACATGTGTACCAATATGCAATACCTAACATTTGGAATACATTTCCATCCTAAAACCTAAATCTAAAACCCTAAACCCTACATGAAAACTAAACTCATTCTAAACCCCTAATTCAATAACACTTAACTTAAACCTAATCCTAAACCCTAAGCCTAACACTAATCTTAATCTAAACTCTCTTAAATCTTAACAACTAAACCTTAATCCTAAACCCTAAACTATCCTTAATCCTAACCCTAATCCACGTCTTAAGTCCAAAACCCTAACCCTAAAACCAAAACCAACCCGACACCCTTTTTATTTCATTTTTGACCCATTTACACCTAAGCTAGAAACCTAGCACCTCAAGCACCTCTATGACATCACCACCATGTCACCAAGCAAGCACACAAGCACCTCCATCACCTCCTTGTAAGCTACTACCACTACTTGCACTCCAAACACCCCCTCGTCACCTCTTGGTACCCGAAACCACCTCCACACCCTTCCACCTTTCATAGCTACCCTCCTAGCTCTCAAGACTCATCATACTAGCCTTCATTAGTCATTACCTACAACCCTTGGTCCTTACTCCAAGCCCTAACCTTGGCCACCAAGTTTTTGAACCCTATATAAGCCGAATCCAAGCAACCCTTTCAAACACACCTCAAATCTTCATCACAAACACAAATGGAGTTCTAGCCCAGCCAAGGAAGAAGTAGAAGGTCCCTAAGATCAGAATAGAAGCCAAGAATCAAGAGAAGGAAGGTCTTGAATCCATATCTAGGCGTACAAACCCAAAAACCCTATTTCAACCCATTTTAGCTCAAGTAAGCTTATAATTTTGTTCAATAATCTCATGATCCATTTTAGAACTTTTATTAGCCTTGTTAAATTCTATATAAACTTTTGTTTGATCCTTTGATTTTTTAGCTAACGAATCCTTTTTCTAAACTTTTGTTACGTTAGAACATCTTATTTTAGCTTAATCTAATAAGCCATGACCTGCAAAACTCTTTTTGATTTCAAAAATATCAAAATTATGAATTTTGGACTTGATTTGCAAATGTTTTCATGCATAGGGGTATATATCGTAACTTTCTGAAATTTATAACTAGAGGGGCTGAAAATGTCATTTTCCTAAAGATATAACTATAAGGACCTATCTTGCCAAGTTTCAAAGTTAAAGGTTTAATATTTATAAACTTATTATATAAAGGACTAAACTTGTAAAAGTTTATAAACCAAGGGTAAATATTGCCATTTTTGCAAACTTAAAAATATAAAATATAATATTTTTATATAAATTATAAAAATATATATTAATATTATAAGACTCGATTTTATTAAAACCCGACACATTTATCGTTATTAATCATCGATCGACGCATTATAAAAACAATTACGTTATATATTTAACGTAATTTATCATCGACTAGCTTTTAAAGAAACTTAAAATCTTATCGTATCACGTTACTAGGGAATTTCATGTGAGGGGTTCCATTTGAGTATTTGTTTTGACGAGTTTGCTGGGTTTACGATTTAAAGTGCCCTGACTCCTCAAACGATACTACATGGCCTCTGGATTATGATAGCCCAAACAGTGATACAATATTTCCATAAATTAATAAATCAAAGTAATACGTTAAACTTTATAAAGTTTTGAAACATAAACCATCACACTAAGACTTGACATATTACCCCAGGTTGTGTGACGTAGCTGTTACTTTCACTTGATATACTTTTGCCATCAATCAGATTTCCCCTGTTAAGGTGAGTTCATAGCCTCGCATTTTAAATCTTCTAATGTTTTATAAACCCGCGAGGGGGATACATGCTATACTTGGTGCCATGAGCTTAGACGCAATAATACTATTTTCTATAATAATTGTACTCATTGCAATTATTACACTTATGGGTGTATAACAACGTAATCCACTATTGAACTTGTATTCAAACTGTTTAACATAAACCTATGAATTTCACTCAACCTTTGTGTTGACTTTTAGTATGTTTATCTCACGAAGTGGCACGGACTTGAAGATGGTTAAACTGTTATCATTAAACTTTATGTTTTCATTTAGATTTTGAGACCTCTGTTTGTAAAAACTCCGATGAAATAATGAATGATAACTTATCTTTTAAAAACGTCTCTTTTGAGTCGTTTTCTATGATTATAACTGTTGTACTATGAAATAATACCCCAGATTAGCTTCCGCTGCTATATGTCAAAAATGGGGGTGTTATATCCGGATAGCACGAGGATATCGTGTTAGGATAACTATCGTTATGTTTTATGTTTTTATAGGATATGTGTTTGTGTCGTGATATGATAAGTGTTCGAGTCATAGTAAGATATGTGTTTGTGTCATATGAGATTATCTCATAAGTGTCTATTTAAGGTTTCATAATCAAATCAAATCAATCAAGTTTTAGTCAAATAAATTGTCTCTTCTTCTTCTCTTTATTCTTAAAGAGCTCTTACACGCTAAAAGTGGTGCTACTATCCGATACAACCTCTAATCGAATCGTATCAATCACGCCTCGTCTTATGTTATTTATAACCTTTGTCACGACAATTTAACTATAGCCCTTAGGGCTACTATTAACTCTAAACCGGCAATTCAACATCAAAGACGAGTCAAATTCATGAGGTTATCAAAAAGGAAGTTATCAAACTCCTTGATGCCGGATTAATTTACCCTATATCCGATAGCCCGTGGGTAATCCCCGTTCATTATGTGCCTAAGAAGGGCGGTATAACCGTAATTGAAAATGAAGATAATGAGTTAATACCTACTCGATTAGTTACGGGATGGCGTGTATGCATTGACTACCGAAAGTTAAATGATGCCACTCGTAAGGATCATTTTCCGTTACCGTTTATGGACCAAATGCTTGAGAGACTCGTGGGAAACGAATACTATTGTTTTCTAGATAGATTCTCAGGATACTTTCAAATTCCTATTGACCCGCAAGACCAAGAGAAGACCACCTTCACTTGCCATTATGGGATGTTTTCCTACCGACGCATGCCTTTTAGCTTATGTAATGCTTCAGGCACGTTGCAAAGGTGCATGATGGCCATTTTCCACGATATGATCGAGGAAACAATGGAGGTCTTCATGGATGATTTCTCGGTCTTCGGGGATTCTTTCTCATTATGCCTCTCCTATTTAGAAGAAATGCTAAAACGGTGTGAAGACACTAATTTAGTTCTAAATTGGGAGAAATACCATTTTATGGTAAAATAAGGCATTGTTCTAGGACATAAGATTTCAAAGTTTGGGATTGAGGTCAACAAAGCTAAAGTTGATGTTATAGCTAACTTCCCTCATCCGACTTCCGTCAAAGGCGTTCGTAGTTTTTTAGGTCACGCCGGGTTCTATCGTCGATTTATTCAAGATTTTTCTAAAATCGCCTGGCCGATGACCCATCTTCTTGAAAAGGAAACCCCATTTATTTTTTCAAAAGAATGTATTAAAGCGTTTAATATACTTAAGAAGAAGTTAACCGAAGCCCCGATTTTAGTTGCCCCCGATTGGGACCTACCATTTGAAATTACGTGCGACGCTAGTGATTACGCGGTAGGTGCAGTCTTGGGTCAATGTAAGACCAAACATTTTCAGCCTATACACTATGCTAGTAAGACCATGACGGATGCTCCAGCACATTACACTACGATGGAGAAAGAACTATTAGCCGTGATGTATGCTTTCGAGAAATTCCGGCCTTACTTAGTCTTATCAAAGACCATAGTTTATACGGACCACTCGGCTCTTAAGTATCTTCTTGCTAAGCAAGATGCTAAGTCAATATTGCTCTGGTGGATTCTCCTACTCCAAGAATTCGATGTCATTATTCGTGATAAAAAGGAGCAGAGAATCTCGCGGCCGACCATTTGTCTAGATTAGAGAACCCTCATCAAGGTGATCTCGAGAAAAAGGAAATTAATGAAACATTTCCTCTCAAGACCTTTGGAATGATATCTTTTCATGGTGATTCTAGTACCTCATGGTTTGCCAACATTGCAAATTAACATGCGGGGAATTTTATTGTTAAAGGGATTTCGTCCCAACAAAAGAAAAAATTCTTTAAGGATGTTAAGCATTATTTTTGGGACGATCCCTACTTGTTTAGGATTTGTGCTGATCAAATGATTAGACGATGTGTTCACGGCCAAGAATCCGTTGATATCCTCACGGCTTGCCATAATGGACCCACCGGGGGACATCATGGTGCCAACTACACCGCTAAGAAAGTCTTTGATTCTGGTTTCTATTGGCCGACTATTTACCATGATGCCCATGACTTGATCACACGGTGTGACGCTTGTCAACGTTAAGGCAAAATCTCACAAAAAGATGAAATGCCTCAAAATGCAATTCAAGTATGCGAGATCTTTGACGTATGTGGCATCGACTTTATGGGCCCATTTCCGTCTTCTCGAGGGAACAAATACATTCTTGTGGCCGTCGAGTATTTGTCTAAATGGGTTGAAGAAAAAGCGCTACCCACTAATGATGCTTGAGTTGTTGTTAAATCTTTGAAATCTCTTTTTGCCCGATTTGGAACTCCTCATGCTATAATTAGTGATCGCGGTACCCATTTTTGTAATGATCAATTTGCTAAAGTTATGCTTAAGTATGGAGTTACTCACCGTCTTTCTACCGCGTATCATCCATAAACGTGTTTTAGAAAGGACCGTAGGTGAAAACCGTGCTTCATGGTCCGATAAGTTAGATGATGCATTATGGGCCTTCTGTACCGCATTCAAGACACCCATTGGGTGCACTCCTTATAAGCTCGTGTACAGAAAGGCTTGCCATCTTCCTGTCGAACTTGAACACAAGGCCTATTGGGCCTTGAAACATTGTAATTTTGACCTAAAGACCGCGGGTGATCGCCAGAAAGTTCAAATGAATGAATTAAATGAACTTCGGGATTAAGCTTAAGAGAATTCTTTAATCTACAAAGAGAAAATGAAGAAGATTCATGACTCAAAGATTAAGAACCGCATTTTTAACGTTGGTGATCGAGTTCTTCTCTTCAGTTCTCGATTAAAGATTTTCTCAGGCAACCTTGAAACCCGTTGGACTGGACCATTCACCGTTGCTCAAGTTTTCCCTTATGGTGCCGTCGAGTTATCTCAAACCGACGGACCAAATTTCAAGGTGAACGGTCATAGACTTAAACACTATTTTAGAGGGGACATACCACCGATGGTTATCCCAAATCTCTAAACTTTCCCCATGTACCACTAAATTCGGGGTCGAGTCAGGCTCATAACTCAGTTATCAAAAACAAGCGCTTCATGGGTGGCAACCCATGCTTATCCTTAGTAATAGTATATTAGAATAAATAAGTGTGATGTAAAGAGGCTCGCCTCTTCCTTTATTGTGTTTCATGTTTTGTGTTTCATGTCCATG
>BQNB010100535.1:1436-24679 GCA_026074375.1 Tanacetum coccineum
CTACTACTGTTCTCTACTTGTTTTAAGCCTTTTCCAACTCCTATACATACCCTTTACCCTTCAATGTTACGTTTTAAACTTTCTGGTTTTAAGCAGAATTTTACTCCCACTTGCACGTCCTAAACGCACTACTTAAACAGTCCCATAGTTCAAACAAAAATTCATCATGCTACATATATGTCCTATGAACCTCTCATAGCTCTCCCAAATCCATTACCCTTTTACAAATACCCCTTAGAAATTTATTAATCCAAAGTGTCCATAATTCGTCCATAATCTGACCTTCTAAAAGTATGACATTGGTTAACCAACTTAGACCTTACTATGACCTTAGAAAAAATTCAGGAAACACACACAATATATGAACTAACTTCTACGTGACTTAGAGCCTCTAACTCAGTGTCTAAGTATTTTTAGAAAAATAAAAACCAAAACTGAAATTCGTCACTGTTTTACACACTGATTTTGTAATGACCATTTGACCCACTTCCCGACCTTAAAAACTCATGAGGCCGACTTTTCTGGAAAGTAGACTCTCTGAGGTTATCTCCAGTATGTTGTAAATTATTTATTTGATCTTTTATGATTGAGTTATGCTCGTTACAAAACTGCCTAACTTTCTGCAGTGAATTAAACATCTAATTCGAGTGATCTAAACCCTAACGCATGATCATATCGCTAATTAAATCGATCTAATGATTAAACCATCATCATTATGACATAAACTTTCTGAAAATTAAATACCCTAATTTATAAACCCTAATTTAAACCCTAATCCATCATAATTAAGTTACTAGAATTATAAACAAACTAAAATTAAAAGATCGGATCGTACCTTAAAAGCAAAACCCTAAAAAAAATCGTCTTCCCTTCTCCTTCTCTCTATGTCCGGTCGAACACAAGTGATGGGTTTAGGGATTTTAGTCTTGTATTTATAAACTCCCTAGATGTGTTTTAGTTTGAGTCTAATTAGTTTTAGATTACAACTAGGACTTTAATTACTTTTTTTTTCTTTTTTTTACTAAAATTCGGATTACTATTCATGCCTAAAAAAATATTTTTTTTTCTTTTCTTTTATTACTTAATTAATTATCTTTATACCTTAAGTTTTATAAAAACCTAAGCTAATTTGTTAAACCATTTTGCTTGAAAACTACTTTCTAAAAATAACTTTTCATTTCCAAATTCACTTTCTAAAAATAGAAAGTCTTCCAAAAACTCTCATATTTTAACAAACTCATTTCTTTCACAAATGACACACTTCTCATTTTAATCCATCACCTAGATATCCACATATTAACCAAACCAAATTTCTCAAAATACCCAATCAATTCCATTATCACTATAAGTGATTAAAATGAAATTTCTCCATCAAATATCTCATTTCTCTTAACTTAACCTCTAAAACCTAAACTTATCTTAAATTACTAACATAAAAATACGTATACGTAATAATACTTACACATTTAACACGAAAACGCTCAAATCTCAATACTCATTTCCCCGTCACTCAAAAGTGAACGAAATGAACTCAACAAATTTCACCATCAATCCAATCTTATTGAGATGATCACACTCAATAGATTGATTACCAATACCTCATAAACACATAAAAACACATATAAACACATAGAATCACATAAACCATACTTTGCAACAGACACATAAATCAACACTAACGGTTTGACTAACCTGCTCAAGTCATGGTTATCACAACAAGTCTTCATCAACACCGGTTATAAGCTCGAACAAGTTATCTTTAAAAGTCATCATCCAACTAACCCCGACTTTAAGATATGATAAGAACACGCACTCGTAAAATTCCACTTCAACGTCAAATGAGTGATAAGAAATTATCCCCGTAGACATTTCTTGCGGTTAAATCCCCGCCATCGAAGAGACTCGTCAAAAACCTTAAGTTGTTGTAACAACGTCATTATAAAAAACCCAGGTCTAGCAAATCAATCAAAACTAGAACTGTCTTGAAACAAGTTATTAGTTGTTACAAAGCCTTACGTTTTTTGTAAGGAATTGGCTCGACTTTCAAGATTATTCATAAAACATAGAACTTTAACCAAAATCACACCAACACATCTAAGGGCATACTAAGGTCTACAAGAAACCTTACGTACCCAACTTTAACCAAATCTCCCAATGATCCCTTGCTCAACGAACAAGTGTGGATTCTCAGTTTTCCTGAAGTCTTAAAGACCTCGCTTCTAGTTAAAATCGGACCTTAACTATCACCATCCTGCTACATTTTAACCTCATAACTTCACAGTCACTATTCTCAACGGGTTCCTCAACAAAACAAAAAGTTTTGTCAACCATTGACTTATCCTTGTCCACTTGCCAGACTAGATCCTCCATAATACTATTCAATTTACACACGGTGAAACGTTTTGTCATGTACAATACTCAAGTCCTCAGTCAATCTCAACCGATAAGCTTACAGGACCGATTTTTTTAAGAATCTCAAATGGTCCTACATACCTCGGTGATAACTTACCATTTCTTTCCAAAACATACTACACCTTTCCAAGGTGAGGTTTTCAACCATACATAGCTCACTAATACTAACTCTAAAGTTTACCACTACCATCTGGCTAACTCGTTCATCAATCTTTGGCTGCCTCGAGCACTTTTCTTAATTCTCAACTACCTTATCAGTTGTCCCATAAACCAACTTAGGTTCAATTGTCCTTACCTTCTCCTCCATACAATACCTCAAATGAAAACACATTGAATACTCAAATGATAACTATCTTTGCAGGAAAACTCTCCTCACGAAAAGTGAGTATCCTAACTACCACCAATTTCTCATACAACTCTCAGCATATCCTCCAACGTTTGCATCGAACGCTCATTTTGCCCATCCGTTTGAGGATGTCAAATAGTACTCACATCCATTCGCGTCCCTAATAACTTCTGCATCACTAGCCAAACCTCAACGCAACCATTCCATACACTCTACACATGCACTCCATGTCTTGCAACCATCATATCCATATACATCCTTGCCAACTACTCCCTCTTACAACTTATTCGCATAACTAAGAAATGAGATGACTTAGTCAGTCCATTGACTATCACCCAGTTTGCATCGTATTCATTACTCAACCTTGGTATCCTAGCAATAACATCCTTAGTTATCTTTTTCCACTTCTACTCGGGTAACTCAGGTTGTAACAACAATCCTGAAGACCCTTGATACCCAACTTCCACTTCCAAATACGCTAAATACTTACTACCGCAACTATCTATATCCTTCCTCATACACAGCCATCTATTCGCAACCTAAAACCATACTACATCGCACTCGCTCCAAGAGGAATAGATTACATTCGTCATATATGCCTCTTCCATAGCCAAAGTTCTTACATCTCTCTTAATAGGAATCTGAATCCTATCCAACCAGTATAAACCACTCTCCATCTCTTTTCACACTTGTTGGTCCAAGCCACACAACATCTCACGTTGACGTGTTCTCTGCTTTGGACGTCTTAACTTATACCACCAACATCCTTTTCTCAAACCTAGATTTGATCGTCATACATCTATCTCGAACTCATTCTTGGCTCTACTCCTTCTTCTTCCTATTCCATGCATCAACAACTATATTTGCCTTTCCCAGATGGTACTTGGCCTCGAAATCAAACTCACTAAATACTCCATCCATCGTTTCTGCCCCATATTCAATCCCTCCGATTGAAAGTGTGTTGGAGACATTCATGATCCGTATAGATCACTCTTTATGTCTCGTTCACTTAACGCCTCTAGCATTGTAGGGCAAAACCACCACGCAGATTTCAAAACATTAATCGTGCAATCCTTCATAAGATTCTTCAGTTGTCGCGACGTATAAGCAATCACCTCCTCTCTTTGTCTGAGCATGCTTCCAATTCCTTGCTTCGCGCGTCATAATATACTACGAAATCGTCCGCTCCTTCCGGTAATGCCAAGGTCGGCTCATTACCCATTTGATTCCTTCCACATCTAGATAGCTTCCTCTTTGCTCTGCTTCCACGTTGTTGGAAAACTTCTCGTACATCTTCTCTTCCTTCACTGACTCCACGATCATCTTTACGTGTGACTCGTACTCCTCCTTAGACTTCAGGTCGGTTTCAAATGTCGTCGGTATATATACGTTAACTAGCTTGTCTATATACGGCCATGCACACCCGGCTCATTAACTCCATGAAAACCACTGGTGCATTGGTTAACCCAAAAGGCATAGCCGTAAACTTCAACGTGTCCATTACGCATCCTAAAAACAATCTTAGCTACATCATCCCCGTGCACCCTCCATTGGTGACATCACATACGAATTTTCTATCTCACTCTTCTCGAAATAATCTATGCACATTCCAAACTACCCACCTTTCTTCCTACCAAGCAATACAGGTCGGCTTTTTCCCACAACAAGTTACCATTTGAACCAACCCTCACCTTGCAACTCCTGCAATCATTCCAGACCTCTTGCCTTTCTAAAGACGTCAAACGACACGATCCTTCGCAAATCAGTGTCTCTCCTTGTACTAATTCCATGCAAAATCCTATTCTACGACGAGGGTAAATATAGTATAATTCCTTAGGAAAACACTTTAGAGGGCTCACATACTCAAAGATATCAATAATCACAACCTCATCTTCCTTGGTCTCTACGAGACATCTTATCCTCTTAGTTTGTTTTCTCCTCGAAACTTAAGCACTCTCCAGAATACAAGGGCATTTTTAACTATCCTTCATCGTGGCATACCATCTCAGCCTTATCTGCTCAACAAACATTCTCTCTACGAATTAAATCAACACTTTAATAACTAAGAGGTACTAATCATAATAAAATGAGAACTTCTAATTTCCAACTATGGATCGCGAATAATTCCATTCGCTTCGCTACTATCATAGCACCACTTCTGAAGATATGACCTACATCAAATCCGACAACGCCATGAAGAAAATACCTAATGATAATTACACGTACCACGATCCCATTAAATTAAAAGATTAAGTTCCTTTATACCCAAACAAATTTTTACCAATGTAACTTTCCCTCATACTTTTTATACAAATACATTTAAAACAATAGAATCACCATAGTTAATAATGCAAATAATTTTAGTGTAATAAATAATTTAATAACAATTTTCATACAACTTACTTTTAATATGATTTTATAAAAGAATCAAAAGTATGGTTTAAACAAATGTGTTTGGCATTTTATTTATTATGATTTTTTTTTAATAAAGAAGTTTTTAACACCTAAACGATATGATATTGACTACAACAAAATTACTTGGAAAGGCATTTTATGACTCGCAACAAAAACGATCAATGATAGCAAATTTAGACTCTCAAAAGTACTTAAGGATTCCCAATACAAACTTGTTAATTTACTTGAAAATGAACACGGTATGACTCTTTTAAAACCAAACAAACTAAGGACTCATCCTATACCAATGGTCTTAGATAAAAACCTAAAAAGTATCGTTACTTTAGACAAAGGAAAAACAATCAAAACGCCGATCGGAGAATATAGAACACCAGATTCTTGATAACACCCTAGGATACATCTACGAACGTTGGAAATCTCAACAGAACCACGCAGTAACGAAACCAATTAAGATCGCGACGACAAATTGCAACAAGTATCCGCATGTATCCGCAAACGATAAGATGAAAGGTATCTTACCATCTACGCAACCAACCTAATATATTGCTCGATTGTTAAGAGAGGAATTCTCTACCACACAATCCATCCCCAAAAGGATCTCAAACTCACAATCTACACTACAATTTTACAATTATTCTAAATTACTGCCTTACATAATACATACATGCAACACTGTTAATGCAATCAAAAGTCACAAGTCTACGTGTGTGTTGCCGTTTATAATTATGTTCGCGACCATACAATTTTAATTGCACCTTTTTGCAACACGTGTGGTGTTCTTACTTCCAAGACACGCAACATCTCAATGATAACACACATCTTACCAATAGCATTAATAATAAATCCAAATATTACTTAAACATGATAAATCCATCTATCGAACCATAATATACTAATTGACCCAAGAAAGAAAACAGAAGTCACAATCGTGACCAAAATATAAAAGCAAATACCTCGATTATAGCAACGCATCGAGGTAGAAAACGAAATAAACTTATGTTGGGCCTCGCTTGGGTTTGAATTTTCTATCTCAAAAGTCACCCAACTCCGCGGGTCCAGTGAGGTAAACAATCTCCCAATGATATCTCCTAGGGGTGGGGGAAGACATGACTAAAACAATAACAAAGGGATATATACTATGTAGATCTCCCATATGAAAAGTAATATATTTCATATCTCTATAAGTAGTAATTCAAATAGAAAAGAATTTCAAAGCTTTTAGGTACGCGGGAAGCATTTCCGGTTATACGTACAACAAAACACTTATGCCTAAAATGAAACTATATGAGAGACCTTCAGCTTTAGGTTCAGGCTCATTCCAACTAGATCTCTATAAACCACAGGCTTGATTACACAATCTGTACACCCACCAAGGCGGAAAAACGCGGGGGCGGTAAACAAGAAATGGATATCTTTCACAAACACTTGGTGTCTATATAGAGAATACTAAAATGCATACAATAAAGTAAAGTATAGGAACAATGTGTCATAACAATACCCATAACTAACCAAAACATAAAAGGCGTCTTTATTGATGAAAAGGGATTAGTTCTCGCTAATATGAGACATGCAACATATATTCATACATTGCTACACATCCACATATAAAACTTCAAGATCATCTTAAGGGTATCTTTCTAGCCACTCTCTCACTATCTTAAAATCCTCATGACCTTCAACCTGAAAATGATGCTTAAAAACCGTCAACAAACACGGTTGGTGAGAGTCATAGGAATTTAAGACACCACAATCAAACCTTTCAAAACAATTACTTTTGATTAACTAAAACAATTTAGGCAATTATGCAAATATGAACTTATGTAACATTGCAATCCACATACTAGGTTGGAATCGGTTACCCCCAGATCATTACAACAACTGGGTAGGAATGTTACCCCTGATCCTATATCAACAACTAGGTAGGAACGTTACCCCCGATCCCATATGTCACTTACGCACCTAAAAGTCTACATCTAGAGCATATACTTGTTGCCTGGACCCACAATACTGGGTATGCGTTTTCCCATCCGATCCCAATTCCACTATTATTGAGTAGGCGTTTCCTCTGATCCCATTTCTACTTTATTGTGTGGGTATCCACGATCCCAATCAATAACAACTTTGACATTGTCAATATAGAACATGCAAGTAAACCACATTCAACATGAAAGCAAAACACATAATCACAGCAATTCAAAACATTTAGCATCATTTCCATCCCAATGTAAAAACATTTAAAAGTGGGACTATGAAACTCACCTGATGCTTAGCTTCCCAAAAGAATCCAACAAAAGCTTCACAAACACTTCACGGATAATCTAAACAATTAAGCACACAATAAGCTACCATCAATTAGGAATTCAACCCAATATGATGTAACCTCAACTATGATGGATATATAAGCTATCTACCATAGTTCTATACTTGATTTCACCCTTTTCCAACTCTTATATATGCCATTTATACTTCAATGTTACACTTTAAACTTTCTGGTTTTAAGCAGAATTTTACACTCACTTACGCGTCCTAAACGCACCACTTAAACACTCCCATAATTCAAACCAAAATTCATCATGCTACTTACATGTCTTATGAACCTCTTCTAGCTCTCCTAAAGTTATTATCCTTTTACAAAACCCTTTACGAAATTCCTTTAATCCAATATGTCCAGAATTCGTCCAGAATCTGACCTTCTAAAAGTATGACATTGGTTAACCAACTTAGACCTCACTATGACCTTAGAGAAAATTCAGGGGAAACACACAATATATGAACTAACTGTCACATGACTTAGAGCCTCTAATTCAATGTCTAAGTATTTTTAGAAAAATAAAAATCAAAACTGAAATTCGTCACTATTTTACACACTGATTTTGTAATGTCCATTTGACCAACTCGCCACGACCTAAAACTCACGAGGCTGATTTTCTGGAAAGTAGACATCTGGTTATATACAGTATGTTGTAAATTTTTATTTGATCTTTTATGATTGAGTTGATTGGCTCGTTCAAATTTGCCTTAACTTTCTTGTAGCTGAATTTAAAATCTTATTCGAGGGACTCTAAGCCCTTAAGGCTGATTTATCGCGAATCACGATCGATTAATGGATTAAGCCAATTACATCATTATATACATTGAACTTTCTGAAAATTAAATTTCACTAATTTATAAAAACCCCCCTAATTTAAACAATAATCCTACTATAATTATTTTTTCAAGATTATAAACAGATAAATTAAAAAGATCGGGTTCGTACCTTAATATATAAAACTCAAAAAAATTGGAACCACCACCCTAGGGGGGAATCTCTTCTCTTTTCTCTTTCAAACCGGTCGATCAAAGTGTATGGGGGAATTAGGGATCTTAAGTTTGTATTTATAGACATCCTAGGAGAGTTATAAGCTAAATCTAATTAGGTATTAGTTTAGGATTAGGACTCTAAATATTTTTTTTCTTTTCTATTCTTTTTTTCCTTTTAAAATTCGGAAACACTATTCATCCAATAAAAAAATATTTTTATTTTTATTTTTTTATTAATTAGATATTTACAAATATAACCTTAAGTTTTTGTAAAAAAATTTACTTATTTGGCTAAACCTTTTTGCATAAAGGCAGTTTCCTACCTTTCTAAAAATAACTTTTCATTTCCAACCTAACTTTCCAAAAATAGAAATTTTACATTTTCTCAACTAAACTTCTAAAGTCAAAATTTATCTTAAATTACTAACACGAAAATACATATACGTACTTATACTTACACACTTAACACGAAAATGCTCAAATCTCAATAATCATTTCCTTGTCATTAAAAATGAATGAAATGAACTCAACCAATTCAACCATCAATCTAATCTCATTGAGACGATCACACTCAATAGATTGATTACTAATAATTCACATAAACGCACAAAACCACATAAAATCACATAAAATCATATAAAATCATATAAACCAAACATTGTAAACAGGCCACTTAAAGTCAACACTATCTGTTTTTTGACTACCTGTCTCAAGCCATGGTTGTCAACAGTGAACTCTGCACATTGTTCTTTTGATCTAACAAGGGCTGGGTTATGGCTTTAATCGAGTCAATTAAAGATGTTATTGGTCTGTTTCAAAATGCTCATTCTCGCAATAAGCTTTGTCCACCCTAATTGATCAAATTCAATATTTCTGGTTTCAATCTTTTCTTAATTCCTGTTTGATCTTATCCTTTATCCGTATTTTCCACTGATGTTTAATTCTCCTCCTTTCCACTTCTTTATGATCATGTCTTTCTATGGGACTGAGATTTCAATGAATTTAATTCAACAATTGTTCTAAAACTTAGAGCACTTGGATTTGATAATAGAATTGTCAATTTGAAAATTTTCTCTGATTAAGGTGAGTATCAAATTCTAACGGAAATACATGTTGTCAAGGTGTAAACTTTTGATTAGTTATCGTAAATCTCTTTTTCAACAAATCCTTTTTGAGCTCGTCACAAGTTTGAGACATCTTTTCACTTTCTTGCACATCACAAAGGCAAAATCCTTAAAGGAATTACATTCAATGTTCACAATATCTTTGTCATCACTTTGTTCCAAGAGTAGTTCACTTTTCGTTACAAGAGCTTGATTCATTTTAACTTCAAATGTTTTTGTCTCTACACGATGTTGTTCCACAGCCTGTTCCATTTGATAGAAGACATTTTGGATTTCTAGCAAATCCTAATACTCACTATGCGGTCTCGGGATGCATCACTAAAATAAGTTTTAGAATTTAATATACTACCGGTACACTCACATAATTTAATATCGATCTTAATGCTCCAGAAAAGGCGACAAAACCACACATACACATCCGTAACAACGGAATAGACACACATGATTGCTCACTCCTTAACTCGAGAAAGCTAAAGGTATAAACTATCTTGGGTATCAATAATGGATACCCGAATTCCTATAAATCTAAAGGCGAACCTCACATTTTTGGGTGGAATTCTGAGGGTTTTTGTGCTAGTCATATACATTCATATCCATGAGAAGCTATTAATACCCAATTTTCGTCGGTATGTGTCATAAAAAAATTTAAACTTGGGTTAAAGTTACCTTTTTATGCTATGTTTTGATATATTACCCATCATTTTAAGGACAAAGCAAATGAAAAATAAAAGAATAGTTTCTAAGGCTTATTTCCCCCTACACTTGAGTTGAACATTATCCCCAATGTTCTATAGATGTACCCGTAAAAACGAATAAAGGGAAAAGAAAACAAGGAAAAAAAACTAGTACTCCCCTGGTTTGCTCAATAATGGAGAAGAAACATGTGATAACTAGTTAAATCTTCCTCCAAGAATCATCTAGTGAAATTTCCTAAGAATTTCCAAGCTTCTTCTCATCAGATATAACCTGTAATCAAAGACAAAGACAACTATACCAAGCGTAAAATCCATGGGATAGGTATATATACAATAAGAGTTTAGGGTTTCGACTCTATTAAAACAGTAAAGATAGGATGAGAGAATTGTTAAACTCAGGGTTTTGCAGGTTTATAAAAGAATTTAAACTTTTTTAAGTGTTGTACATGTTATATATTCAAAAATACTTAAAATTTTTGAGTTTTCCTGTAACTAGACGATTGACGCCGTCAGGGATATTCCTGACCTCGTCACAAGTGTCGCGGTGACAGCGTGGCGTGTAAATCCTGACGCCGTCTCCACACACTATGAAAACTCATTTTTCATTTTTTGATGAAAAATTTCCTACACTCATTCTTATAAGTTATTTTCCTTACAAATGCTTGAATAAAACAACCTGAGAATTAATTAATTCAATCATATGACTCGAAAATGACGCTAGATTAATCTAAAATAATTCATTTTCAAATGTTTGATTTTTCGGTTTCTAAATAACTGGTTATTTCTCTAAACTTATTTGGTGCAAAATACTTTGATATTGCAAATTAATTACAATGTTATAAACAAAACAAGCCTTATGATTAACAAAATAATTCAAACATAATAAAACAAACAATAAAGAATTAAAACACAAGACACGTACTAATATTAAACGATAATTAGTTCCAACAAACATAGCAATAACAGTTCAAATACTCGAATCCTAAACTATTACAAACTCATAATTGTTTAACAAAGAAATACATCACATAATGCAGAAGTAAACATGAACAATCACTAAGGGTCATCTTGAGAGGGGCCGGGGCGGTACTCATAGCCTAGAGGCATGTATCCTTGATAGCCAACAGGAGGGTAGTCGGCTTCGTATCCAGGGAATGGATCAATCTAGAGGTGGAGGTTTAGGTTGTCACGGGTAGATAGGTATTAGAATTGGTGGACAGTGTGATCATACATCTAGTGGGCTCGTTCATCTTGCTGCCCCATCCAAGTGTTGAGCCTTCCCCACTACTCATCTTGCTGATCCATTCAACGCGCCTGGCGAACGTGCCAATCACATTGGCTCATGTTCCCATATATGTCGGCGGAGCCTCCAACCCCTTCATGACCTACATACCCTCCTCCTGCCTCTCCACCATCATCTCCCTCATCTTCCTCCTTGACCTCGGCCTCCCATGTTGTAGGCCAGTAGCATCCCCCATTGTGTAGCTCCATAATAACCCCCATTACGATAAGTGACTTTTTCTTGAATACATGGGGTGGGGGTTCGACACTCAATGCATTCATCAGTTCACTTGTTAACACTCCAAACGACTAGGCAATTTTTGTAACAAACATCCCTCTACAAATCAAATTCTTATCCCCCACACTCTTCAAGTACTTAGCAAGCCAATAGGTGATCTTGCAAACGACCTCATTGGTGTAGATGCAATAGAGATAGTAGAGGTCAATCTCAGTTACTCGATTGGTGCTTTCTTTCCTCCTTGATATGGTTGTTGCTATGCATCGGTGGGCTAGCCTTACTTTTGGGTCCCTGATGGATTTCACCTTTGTGTTTCTTATATTGAAACTCCCATCCCCAATGGTTGGCCAAAAATCCAGTAGCATGAGGCTTGCCTTAACCGTTTCTGCCCCTACTTAGTCCACTAAGGGTTGCCCTATCCCTTGAATGTTGCTCGGTGTACAAACCAATTCTCCATCCAAACTCAAGAAGAGACATTTCCCTTTGTTCACCCCCAATCTAAATGTTATACCCAAATGTTAAGGATCGTACCTACATGGGGAAGAATCAAACTCAAATGAAGAGAAGAATTCTTGGACTAACTCCCGATAGACTGGTTCATTGATTTGAAAGAGATTCATCTATTAAGGGACCGAGAATGGGTCGGTGTTAATGGAGTTGAGGAAGGAACGCGCAAGACCTTGGTTGGCTAAAAACTCCTAATCAATTATATCCCCTGGGTGAATGGGACGCCTTGCGAGAGTTTTGTAACACAACTGGTGTGTGCTAATCTCGAATACCCCAAGCCTTCATACTTTTTCTTTAATAGAGACCTGATAAGTGTAAAATACACATATCCGTTAATACCGAAATTAACCTAATTAAACCTAAAACAGACCAAAAATGGCAAAAAAAAATATGCTTGTATTTGTGTTTTGTGTATGCAGGTACGGATATATCAAAAATCATAAGAAAACAGTTAAAAAACGGGCAAGCGCGGACATGAGAACGGAAGAGTTACAAAGCAGAAGCAATGATAAGCCTTTTAATAAAGCTACAGTCAAGCCAAAAAAGCCAAGGAATTCAAATCTTCAGTAAATAGTCAAGCAACTGTCATAATTGTCAAGAAAGTTCTAAACTATGGTCTAAACTTGGTCAAACCATAAAAAACAGAATCACTATTTTACCATTTTAATCCCTCAACTTTTAGAAAAGTCCACAATTGGTCCTTTAACTCTTATTGGGCCTCAAAACCCTAAATACCCTACCCGGATACCATTAAACCAAAAACAAACCCAAGGCCCAAACCTTAAGCCCATTACCCTTTTAATAAAGCTACAAGGGCCAAACTTGCAATTTTCAGAAGATGTTTATAACTAGAAAAGAGAGAATAAAAGAGAGGGACTTGTCTTGTAATTAGGCCAAAGTTTTTAAAACGAATTCAGTTAAAAAATAAAAAGGGCGCCAAAATTACCCCTCTACTATTCATCATCGTCCTCAAGTTTTCACCTAGGTAAATCATGGGGCTTTATCAAATTGAGGGAGAAATTAGGCAATTCAAAGGCTCCTAAGGATTATGGAAGGGATAAATCAGTCAAATCAAAGCCTTCATTAACTTAAGATCAAGTTTGCCAGTTCACGCATAATGGAGGGGAAAAGCACAAAATTCATATGGGTTTTTGTGCTAAAAACACTCATAAAAGAAGCACAATGACATTCAAAAGGAATTAATGACACGCTGGCAATCTTCAAGTGTCCACACAATGATCAACGAGGCCACAATTGAAGCCCCAATGATTAGAAGATTTAACGGACAGGATTAAGGATTAGAGAGCAAGGAAAAAGAGCCTAGAAGCTTACTCACTCCAGCCTTTAAACAAGGCCGTACACTTCTACCACTTAGCAGTAGCTTGTAGGACTAGTTTTTAGCTTAAATTTACTCTTAGCTTAATTTTGTTTTAAATCTTGTAATTTCCTTTTAAAAAGTTGTAATCCAGTTTTCTATTAATGAATTTAGAAGTTTTTAATCTCTTTTAAGCTCCTTTGTTTACTTAAAACTCATTCACCTTTCCTTGTTAAGCTAAAAGTCAATAAAAGCTTTCTCTTAGCTCATATCTAGCTCTAATATGTCTTTATAAGCTTTTTATGGAGCTTAATTGGACCTAAGCTACCTTAATATCCTAAATCAGCTTAAATAATACTTAATACTATGCAATAGAATTGTGGAAAGCTATAGGAGTTGGTGGCAATGGTGGACCAAATATTAATCTAGCTTATTAATAGCTAGGCGAGCTGTAGCTGCTCTTAATTGGACTTTTGTTTTAGCTAAAGGTCAAGTAAGTTTCTCTTTTTCCTTTCCCCCTTTTTTCTCTAATTTCAGTTTATATTGCTTAGTTATAGCTTATTGCTTATTATTGATTATTTGCTTACTTCTCTTTGCTTATTAGTAATTATTTGTGTTTAGTTTTTAGCTTTAATAATCTTAGATGTTCATCATGTTTTTTGCTTTTGACTAAGTTTAGATCTTGTTTTCATTTATTTGTCCTTAAAACTCATAAAAAACCAAAAATACTTAGAATCAGATTCTTAGATCTTGCATTCGTGCTTCAATTCAGTAGTTTAATTATTGCTTAAATTAGTTGTTAAGCTCCTAGTTATCTGGTTTCATAGCTTTGTTTGTTAGGTTTCAAAATTAGTAGCTTAATCAAATCTGTCATAGTGAAAAAGGAGTGTTTGGTTTACCATAGTTTGACCACAATAAGTCAATTTGATTTGTGCAAACACTTTTGTGTAGGTGAGTTTTTCTAAGATATTAACTGTTTCAAAAGATTTCAGAGGTTAGATGCAATTTTGAAAAAGTTATGCTTATTATGTTGATTCTAGCACACAGGGATTTTTCAGTTTGAGCTTTGATTGTTTCAGCGCTTAATTCAAGGTCTTTGAGACATTTGTTTTCATTGAATTGTATTTGGAATCTTTGGAGTGTGTCAAGTGCAGGTTACCCTTAGGTAACCTGCACTATGGTTTTTTTTTGGATTAAGTCAAGTACATCAGAGTATAACTCAACTTAGTTAGTACTCTGTTACTTTTAGCTTGCTTTTAACTAAGGGGAAATTTAGGATTTAGCTGTAAAATTGAGTGGATATAGTCTAAGTATAGCTTAATATAAACTAGTGCTTATTTTTCATTTCCAGTTAAGTTTAATTAAGTACAACGTTGTTTGGAAGCTAGCTTAAACTGCCAAAAGCCAATACTGTATACTTTAGAATGTTAGAATAGAATTTTAATTTGTTAATTTAGCTTATAATTCTAGATTTTATAGCTTATATAGATAGATTATATGTAGTTTAATAAGACCTCAAAGTTTTAGATTCCAGTTTAGCTTTTTAAGGTTTTTAGCATATTTGGATTTTGTGCTATTTTGCTTATTTCCTGAGTTGCTTGATTATGCATAATTTCAGTAGCTTAAGGGATTTCTAGCTCTATGTTCTTTTCTGAATTAGCTAAGCAATCATTTTGAGCTTTTTAGAATTCCTTTCCTTTTTGTTTTTGAGATTAAAAATAAGCTTTTTAGAGCTTAATAAGTAAAACCATAGGTTAAGCCCTCCTTTCTGAGGTCAGAAGCTTCATAAGCTCTTTTTGAGCTTATTTGTGGTTTTAAGCTATAAGTGTTTTCATTAAAGTTACTTGCCTTAAGTTGTTCTTCAACTTTTGTCTTTAAGTCTTTTTGTAATAAGCTGTTTTTAAATCCTAAGTGCTTATTGGGCTTAGTGTGTAATCGGGGTTGAGCCTCAGGGATCAAAAGTGTAATTTTCAAGTTTAGTTTTTGTCACTATTAGTCCCTGTCCTTTAAACAGTTAGTCCTTGTCAGATTTCTTTTTTTATTAAAAATTAGGTTAGTTTTTAATTAATTTAATTAAGCTTTATTAAAAAGTGAAAAATTAGGGCTTTTAATTTTTATAGATTTCTGCACTTTTTCTTTTTATAGTGTAATTTTTATAAAAATTTTAGGATTAATATTTTTATTATTTTTATAATTTTTAAGTTTTTAATTAGTTTAAATCTTTAAAAAATCATATTTAAAATCTCTAAAAAGCCCTAAGATAGTTATTTTGTTTCTATATTTCGTTTTACACTTATTTTATTTTATAAAAATATAATTTCAATTATTTTCATATTTTTATATTTGTAGGATTTAATTAGTTTTTAATAGATTTTAATTCATAAAAATTTCAAAAATAAACAAAAAAATATTTTTCTTTTTCCTAAAATTTTCTTTTGTCTAATTCTAGGTTTAGAAAATTAGTTTGCATTTTTAGGACTTAATTTTGATTTACTTGTTTAATTATCGCGTTTTATTTGTTTCCCGTTTTCCTTTTTAAATTGTTTAATTGTTTTTAATTGTCCATTTTAATTGTTGCTTTAGATTATCAAATCATCCATTTGCTTATTCAAATCATAATCCAAGCTTAAACAAGGTTTCAATTTCACTAGTCGTTGGGGAAACGACCCGGGTGATCATACTTACCCGGTAATATACGTATTCTATATATATCTTTGTGAGTGGAATTGTCCAAGGGTTACTTGGGGATTTCCTTAATTTCTCTATAAGTATATTATTTTATATGTATGTAAAACTACAATCAGTTTTTGGCGCCGCTGCCGGGGACTAGTGTTTAAGATTCCTTCGTTTTGTGTTTGATTTGGTTTGAAGATCCTTTCACCCTCGAAAGTTTCATTCTTGTTTTATAATTCAAAAATCCAAAAAAAAATCAATAAAATATAAAAAGTAAAAAATATTTTCCTTTTCTTTTTAGTATAAGTAAAAGATAAAAAAAAAGAAAAATCAAAAATATAAAAAATCTTTCTTTTTAATTAAGAAATAAAAGTCATCAATTGGTAAAAATACCAAAATATAATATTCTCAACGGATGTATTATCATAATCAATTCCGGTGAACTTGTTGGTTCCCAAATCGAACCAAAGATTTAACACTTGCCATTTGTATCTCTACGAAGTACGGCTCACCTTGAAAAGCAATTTTTGAGAGTTACCATCAAAGTAGTTGATTATTTGGTTTAAGTCTCTTCCGTGTAACCGTTAAAATTCATTGTTAAAAAAAATAGTGTAAAGTTTTGCTTTTTGATTTTTAGTTTTTCCTTTTTATGCGCACTCGTTCGCAATCTCGAAGACGTCGACAACAACAAACTCTTCCGGTTGTTGTTGAAAATTTTGATTTAGAAGAACCAATTGTCGATCAAAACATTGTTGCAATGGCCGACAATGTTTACATGGCATATGTTACAAGACAACGAGGGGTTATGAAGATGCTATAGTTGTGTCCACCGATTATGCTAACAATTTCGAGCTTAAACAACCTTACCTTTAATCACTCTTGTGCAAAAGTATAAGTTTACGGTGTTGACAAGACCCTCACAATCACCTTCGATTTTTTCAACAAAGTCACTTCATCGTTTTAGACATCCGGAAGTTACGAACACTTCGATAAAGCTTTTGCTTTCCTTTTTCTCTAGACGGTGAGCCGTGATTGGTTAGACAAGGAAACCTCCAAGATCAATTCTCTCTTGGACGACCTTTGTTTCAATATTCTATACTAATTTACTTTTCCACATCAAAAATGACTTACCTCGAAACAAAAATCACCAATTTTTTCCAAGATCCAAACGAATCTCTCAATGAAGCATGGTAGCGTTTTTAATGGACCTTCTTCATCAATGTCCTCACATGGCTTTTTGGAACTACACCAATCGTACTTTTTACAATTCTTTGAATTTCAATGATAAGGACTGCCTTTAGATTCCGCCGCAGTAGCAATTTTATAGATAAGATGCCCAAGAAGGTTAGCGATTATTGTAAGCAAGTCAAAAGTTCGTTACTCAAGAAGTCGTGCTAATTCCGATTCATAGGAGTGAGTACGGATGCTCCTCTTTCTTCTTCTTTCACCTATTAATAATTCTTTCGATATGCAACAAATAGCCGCTTCTCTTGAGGATAAGATGACTATTAAGATGAAACAAATGATGAATGAAATGAAAGCTTTAGTTGTTACTACTCCCGCACCCCGTAAAAGCGGTTGTCCGGAAGTTGATGTGTTAGTGGGATCGAAATCAAAATTTTAAACCATTGTCATTAACGAGGAACGATTTTCCCGTTTTTCATGACAATATCCAACAATTTTAACAAACCGCAGCCATTGGCAATTTTCTTCAAAGAAACAACTCCTAATTTGGCAAAACCAAAATGAACCACCGGGTTTCAATCAACAATTGTTCAAAAACCAACAAAAACCGATATTCAAGTAAACCAATTTCAATTCACATCCAAAAACAGGGAACACATTTACCAAAACCGTCCAAATAATCAAGTTTATCAAGCCCCACCATACCAACCACCAACAAATCAACCTTTGGTTAATCAAGCTTTACCTCCCGTTTCACAAGTTCAAGGTGTGTCTAAAACGGATTTTGAAAGTTATGCTAAAGCTAATGATGCGAATATGAATAACTTGCAAATGAAGTTGGATAATTTTCAAAGAAACACAAAAATTATTTTCAAAGAGTTTACAATGATTCTAAAAGAGGTCAAGATGATTTCAAAAGATGTGCTCAGTTTCTTGCAAAACTATCACACAAAACCCCTTCAGTTTAAGTACTTTAGCAAAGCAATACCATTCCAAATACTAGGAAATAATCCAAGGCCAATTACGGACTCGTAGTGGTTGTTTCATATGATGGACCTCAAATTTTTTTTTTTAATTATTTTTATCTTCACCGCGGTGGTGTTGGAAATGGAATGTGAGGGACAAGGATCGGAGCTACGTGCACCGAAGACATCCAACCTCTCCATTGGTCCAAGACAAACCTAAGTTAAAGAACCTAATCGAAGACCTTCTTTCGTTGTAACAAAGCCAAACCTAATTGCCTTACCCATAAGACTCAACAACAAACGATTAGTGAAAAAGATGAAAATTTTTTTCAAAGTTTATGGGAAATCTTCGAAATCTTCATTTTGAGATTAGTTTGCGGATGCTCTCATCATATGCCAATAGTTTGCGTCGCTGTTTCAAAAATGATGTTTATAATTAAAGACATAATTGATCGGAAATTGACCAAAACACCGTTGATGAAAATTGTAGTGCGGTAGGTCCTAAAAAAATGGTTCCTGAAAGCTAGGTGACCCGGTCGATTTCTCATTCCATATGTTTTTCTGTAAGTTGGATACGTTACTTAGCCCTTGCGATTTAGGTGCTAGTATCAATCTCATGCCTTTATCCATTTGGAAAAGCTTCAACTCGACGGGCCTCCTAACCGATAACAAAATGGGTTTTGAATTAAGCCAAAATCGTACAATTTCCAAACCAAACCGGTAGGTCGCCGAAACGTTTTTGTCATAGTTGGAAAAAGTTTATTTTCCCGCGATTTTGTTTTCTTGTTCTTGATTTTATAGCCGAATCCTCGTAGTATTGTCCCTGTTAATACTCGGGCGATCCCTTTCTTTGGGACGGCTCATGCTTTAATCGATGTTTACGGAAGAAGAGATTAATCGTAGGAATGATGATCAATCGTTAACCCTTAAATTGTGGTGATGTTGAACCTTCCATTTATACAACAATCTCGAATAGTTGAAAAAAGTTGATATTACTCAGATGTCATTGTGAAATTTATTACAAGAGTACTTGGATTTTTCCGATTCAGTTGCTTTACAACCAAATACTTCTCCTTACTACATCTGATTGATTCTATTCTTCTCCGACACTTACTCCTTTTGATGAAAGCGGATTTTTTACTTTTTGAGAAGCCGATGTTTTATAGCAATCGTTGATGAACCAGTTTCGCAGTTTCATGCTACGTTACTATGATCTCGAGGGTGATATATTATCGTTAACGAGGCATCTCAAACAATGATTCCATTACCTCACCCAAACCAAGGAGATTATTCACCAGGAATTCAAAAAGATCTTAAAGTTGTTGAACCAAAGAAGTCTTCACTCGAATATGCTACTTCTTATGAACCAAAAGATGAAATTCCCGAAGTCGAACTTAAAGAGTTACCTCCGCATCTCGAGTATGCATTTTTAGAGGAAAATAACAAGCTTCCAGTCATAATTTCAAAAGATTTAAGAAGTATGAAAACGACCTTCTCATTAACGTTTTGAAAAACCAAAAACAAGCAATTGCTTGGAAACTTTCTGATATCCGAGGCATAGATCCAGAGTTTTGCTCTCACAAAATCCTTTTAGAAGATGATTACGAACCTTCAGTCCAACATCAAAGGAGGGTTAACCCTAAAATCCACGACGTCATCAAGAAAGAAGTAGAAAAACTTCTTGACGCGGGATTGATTTATCCGATCTCGGATAGTCCATGGGTTAGTCCGGTCCATTGTGTTCCTAAAAAAGGTGGTATGACCGTTGTCAAGAACGAAGAAAATGAGCTGGTGCCTACAAGATTAGTCACGGGATGGAGAGTTTGCATCGACTATCGAAAGTTAAACGAAGCAACTTGTAAAGACCATTTTCCGTTACCATTCATGGACACATGCTAGAACGCTTAGCCTGGCATCGGATTTTATGGTTTCTTAGATGGTTTTCAGGGTATTTTCAAATCCAATTGACCCTAAGATCAAGAGAAAACTACTTTCAGTTGCGCCCATACGAAACTTTCGCGTACCGTCGTATGCCATTCGGTTTGTGCAATGCACCCGGAACTTTTCAACGTTGTATGATGGCCATTTTTCACGACATGATAGAAAAAACAATGGAAGTCTTTATGGACGATTTTTCAGTTTTTGGAGATTCTTTTTCCTCGTGTCTTGCTAATTTAGACAAAATGCTCAAACGGTGTGAAGACACCAAATTAGCACTAAATTGGGAAAAGAGCCATTTCATGTGTTTTTTTTTTTTTTTTTTTTTTTTTTTTTTTTTTTTTTTTTTTTTTTTTTTATTTTTTTTTTTTTAAAGAAGGCATTGTTTTAGGACATAAGATCTCTAGAAAAGGAATTGAAGTCGATAAGGCCAAAGTTGATGTAATTTCAAAGCTTCCTCACCCAACGACCGTTAAAGGAATCAGAAGTTTTCTCGGGCATGCTGGATTCTATCGAAGATTTATCAAAGACTTTTCCAAAATCTCTCGACCCAGACCATCTCTTAGAGAAGAACATCTTTTCCATTTTCTTCAGAAGATATGCATTCTTGCCTTTCCAAACATTGAAAAGAAGTATACCAAAGCTCCAATTCTTCATGGCTCAGATTTGGGGCTAACTTTTGAAATCATGTGCGATGCAAGTGATTATGCAATAGGGGCGGTCCAAAGAATTGAGAAGCATTTCCGACCAATTCACTACGCTAGCAAAACCATGACCGAAGCAGAAACAAATTACACAACAACCGAGAAAGAGATGCTTGTGGTAGTTTACGCTTTCCAGAAGTTTCGTTCTTATCTAATCATGAACAAAAGTATCGTTTACACGGACCATTCCGCATTGAAATACCTTTTCAACAAGAAAGACACCAAAGCACGATTGCTTCGATGGGTCTTACTTCTTCAGGAATTTGATTTCAAAGTTATCGATACCAAAGGTGCAGAAAATTACGCAGCCGATCACCTCTCTCGTCTTGAAAACCCTTACGAAAATGTTTTTGATCCAAAAGAGATTACCGAGACTTTCCCTCTTGAAACTTTAAATGCTGTGAATTCTTATCAAAGTACCCCGTGGTTCGCCGACTTCGCAAACTACCACGCGGGGAATTTTCTAATCAAAGGAATGACGAGTCAACAAAAGAGGAAGTTTTTCAAGGATATAAAGCATTACTTTTGGGATGATCCCTATCTCTTTCGTACATGTGCGGATCAAATCATCCGTAGATGTGTATTTGGCCAAGAAGCTCTTGAAATTCTCAAGGCTTGTCATGAAGGACCCACCGGGGGCCATCACAGTGCCAACATCACAGCTCGGAAAGTATTTGACGCCGGATTCTTTTGGCCTACAATTTATAAGGATGCTTACGAATTGATCAAATCTTGTGATGCATGTCAAAGACAAGGCAAAATCTCTCAACGTGATGAGATGCCTCAAAATGCAATCCAAGTTTGTGAAATTTTCGATGTTTGGGGTATCGATTTTATGGGACCTTTTCCGTCGTCTAGAGGAAACAAATATATTCTAGTAGCCGTCGATTATCTTTCCAAATGGGTTGAAGCCAAGGCGCTTCCCACCAACGATGCTAGAGTAGTTGTCAAGTTTTTATATGTTGGTTGCGGGTTTTGTCTTGCCGGTGGATAGACTGCTGGCCCCATTATTGCATCAGGTAGAGGTTGATAGCTTGTGCTAGATTCTGCATCATCTACAGCTGTTGGGAACGCGTGCTCTTCATGTTTATTGATGATTTGCATTGCTAATTGTTCAAATTTTATAAATTTTGGGTATGGCAGGTTATCATCTTTCTTTTCATTTTTAGAAAGATGAAGCACTGTATGGTCCTCACCACTCTTTGCTGCGAATGGGTTTTCCCATTTCATTTCTGATTTGTGCTTTTGAATAGCAAGTTGGGCATCCCATTGTGGCAAGTATTCATCAAGAAAGTCTTGTTGGTTTTGTGAAAATTGTTCTTCTAAGACAAGAATCTTTCCTTCGCCTCTTTCATCATCATCCCAATCATCCTTTTTATCAAGAATTGTTACTTTTCCTAGGGTAGCTTCACTGTCTGAGAATTTATCTCCCTAGCCGGTTGCTGCAATTTCTTCTATTGGGACTGTATTTGTTGGAGTATCATACCTAACATAATAATCCCACTTTCCTGATGGTTCACCTAGGGTCGACCACTTTTCCCATGACCTCTGTTTTGATCGTTTTGGTTTGTTAGATCGCTTAACTTTATTTAATGGTTCTTCTTCTAGGGTTCTTGCTTCATTTAAACAATCCTCACAAAAACATATATCACAAGGGATATGTTGTGCATGTGGATCTTGCAAGCAGATTCCTATAAAATGTTCTTCATCTTCATCTAAGTGATCATTACCCAGTATTTCTCGATCATGTTGGTCAACTGAGTATCTTGCTGGTTGGGGTGCTTTGCGATATCTTTTAAACTGGAGGCTTAATGATCTGTTAAGCCTTTCATTCACTGCTACTCTTGATGGAACACATACCGTAGTTTGTTCAGAAGATTTGAGGTTCCAGCTCATTCCTTCAAGTTCTTCTACACTTCTTCTCTCACCAGGTATTGCTATGATGCCAATTGTTGTGAGGTGATCCACAACATTGTCTACGCTGTATTGGAATCCCATATAACTGGTATTTGATAGTCTACCAATCATGGCCATTATGACTAGCAGGTTTCTTTTACCTCCTTGCCATGTATCATATACATGAGTTTGTATAGCAACTTCTACATGGTTGTGGAAATCATCTATACTTAGAACTATATCAGGGAA
>BQNB010100536.1:0-22131 GCA_026074375.1 Tanacetum coccineum
AAATAACTTTCTTCGCCATTTCTTTATATAATAAAAAACTACCATGAATCCAAATCATCCCAAAACTGTGTACACTAACAATAAACTCGACTTAGCAACCATGTAATCAAGTAAACAATTAACTAGGGTTAAACAATTGTGATAATAATAATGTACTAAAAATGAGTACATACAAGGAAGGCTAAGGAGATTTGGGTGTAACATTTAGTGGGGCGTAAACAATGCTCTTCATTAATAATCCAGAATCCACCAGAAAATTACGAGAACCATGAAAAGGATAGGCTCAGAAGGGTGTATTAGGGGTATCTTGCACTAAAGATGAGTGCATAGCAAGGGTGTGGGGGTAGTTATATTACCAATGAGATCATGATAATTATAACAAACACAGGCTAAAAACAAGGGTTATCCTAATGCCTTTTATCACTTAGTAAATCCTAACCACACGAATGCGATCTCACTAGCAATCTCGGGATGTATCGCTAAAGCAAGTTCTAGAATCTATAATACTACATGTACACTCTCATAAGCATTAAAGATGACTGCTTTTATTCCTAAAGATCTGGGGGCGAACCTCACATTTTGGGGGTGAAATTTTTAAGTGGTAGGGTTTTTGTGCTAATCTTATAACTCATATCCATGAGACGCTTCTATTACTCCACTTTTACCGATATATGCCATAAAAGTTTTTATATTTGGGTCAAAATTATCGTCTTAAACTATGTTTCACTATATTACACATCTTTTTAAGAACAAGGCAAATGCAAATGAAAGAATAATCTCTAAGATTTTTATTACATCCTACACTTATTTTGAGCATTGTCTCCAATGTTTTACAAGTACTCAAAAAACAAATAAAAGGAAGATAAATAAAAAGCGAGAGAAACTAATACTCCACTGGTTTGCTCAATATCGGAGAAGAAACAAAATGATCCGGCTAAATTTTCATCCAATAATCGTCCAAGTGAAAATCGAATGAACTTCCGGACTCTCCTTATCTAATATAACCTGAAAAATCAAAGACAAAAACAACTATACCCAGCGTAAAATCGACAGTAAATAACATACAACCTTTATATAATCATAAACTAATTTCCTAAGAAAGCAATAAAGATAGAATGTTAGTACTAATGCAATCGTGGTATTAGCCGTCTTTCTGCAATAATCTGGAAAATTAAAAATTTTTGGAAAATTAATAAAAAATAACTTTTCAAAAATTCAAAAAAACGCGGATTGCTCCGCTGCTACAGTGCTGACCGCCGTATGAATAAATCCTGTACGCCGTCAGGCACACCTGACAGGTTTTGCGTTTTTGCAAAAAATCTGGAAAATACAAAATTCTGTAAATTAAACAAAAATAATTTTTCAAAAATTCAGAAAAACATGAATTTCTCCACTGCTACAGTTCTGACGCTGTCAGGTATGAATCCTGACGCCGTTAGGAACACCTGACAAGTTTTGCGTTTTCGTTTTGTGGAAAATTTTCTGCAAACATAACCTATTAATTACTTCCTGGAAAAGTTTACTATATAAACCACAAAAAACGGTTAGTACAAACATATGACTAAAAACAAACAAGCAAACGAACATAAAATGTGAATTAACTTGAATTATCTATTTTACATGTTTGAAATGGTTCTTAAAAACCGGATTTTTCCCTTACACTTATTTTATGCAAAATACATTTGATTGCAATTAAGACAGAGTTAAAGACAAAACAAAGCATGATCACACATAATTCAAACATATAAGAACAAATAATGAAAATTAACAGCACACGACACTCCTAAAATGCATAAAATAAAAAGAGTGGGTTGCCTCTCAATGAGCGCTTTTGTTTATTAACGAGTCTTGTAGCTAGACTCGGAGTCATTATCCTTATGTGACTCCTTTGTCATTCGTCCTTCTTCTTTCATTAAGAAATTAAATTGTTTTAATTATTCCTCCATCACACTTATACTCGGGTCCTAGGTTCAAACATTCCGAATAATGAGTTATCATTTTTCTACTAACATATCCTTCCCCTTTCTTCTCGTCCATTTTACTCTTTACAAAGAAGGGTGGTATGTTATCGGTATTCAAATTTTCTATATCCTTAAACCTTTCCATCTTATGGGGCATCTTAAATGTTACTCTTTCATCACCCATTTCAAACATAATAGTTCCTTTTTCCTTATCATAAATAAGCTTAAAATCTTTCACATATGGCTTTCCTAAAACCATTTATCCTAGAAAAGGATCTATGGCACCACTAACATCCTCTAGGATCATAAAATCGCATTCATAAGTAAAGTTACCCACGAAGACCTTTAAACCTCTAACTCTTCCAACAAAATTGCTAGTCTTATTGGGGTTTGATAGTTTCTTCCTTGATTCCAATCCCTCATTCATAAGTCATCCACTTCTTCTTCCTCCTCGAATTCTTCCTTAATTTCTTCTTCTAACTCCTCACTCTCTTCTTTTTCTATAACTAACTCAAATCAAGGTTCTCCTTCTAAGCAAGAAGGTTCACTAGTGGGCGGTGAAACAATAATGCCTAAAGATTCAAGAAACTTATCAAGCTCTCGAACCCTTCTACTAATGGGTGAAGTTGGTGATCCGGGTAGTGATGGTGGATTCGCGTTCTCCATAATGAAGAATGGAATAGTCAAATGAAAGTTACAAAACAAGTAACACAAAGAAAAGATAGACTAAAAGAAAACTAACCTGAAAAAGAAAATAAAATCTCACTTGATAGGAATCTAGTGAGTAGACCTAAGCTAGATAGAATTCGAAACCTAGACTATTACTTGACAACGGCGCAAAAAACTTGATGCGAAGTGTTGCAAACACAAAAGTTTTACAACCCTCTTAGGTAGAGTACCTAACCGTTGTAGTGTAGTATTGGCAAGACTCGGGGGGTTATTATCGTTCTCTAGGAAAATAATTTGGGTAGGCTCGAATTGTACGTTACTAAGGTTTAAAGATTGAGGGAAGACTATTTTTGTATTTTTATGTTTTCTAGAAAGCAAGTAAAAATCTCGGGTTTGAAGAGTGGGTTGATTAAAATACTATTAAAAAACTCCTAATTCTATTCTAATTTTGAAGAAAAGTATATTGTGGGAAACTCGTATGGTTAAACAAACATGTTCACCTAATCATGCACTATTCTCTAGTTGCTCTCTCTCTCTAATCCTATGGCACGTCACCCTCGTTATTGTAATGTGTAAGTATTCCTCTAATTCAGCAGCGAGTTGGTCAAGTCCGCTATCTACGTGACAACCTAGACAGTGGTTACCTGTAGACACTGCTCACGTCCAATAGTAAATTCACGCGCACTAAATACTTAACTAGGAATCCACCCTTATGGCAAACTAGATATGAAGATCTAGAATGTGGGTATCCTCTTAACCTAATCGCGTTTCACTAGACATCTTCGTTATGATATGAAGATCAAATAGCTAGTTTTATAATGCCTAACGCGCACACCACTAACAAGAAGCAATGAGAAAAGAGTTTACAAACTAAGTTTCATGCAATCATAAACAAACACATATTAAATTTAGCCAAGCATGTTAATTGAAAGCGAAGAACAATTAATCAAACAACACATAGACATATTAAATGATTAAAAGGGTAAAGGAACTTCACTTCAATTAAACATGGAGTAACAATGAGTACACATGGGTTATAAAACCCTAAAAAGTGACTATAGTATCAGCTACAAAGGTTCTCCCAAGTTTCCACGCTAAAATATGAAAAATAAAGGTTTGTATATATAGACTTTGGGTTCTGACAACGTCACTAAGGTTTCCTGACGCCGTCAGCCCGCCGAATCTTCCAAAGGGATCTTCTTGTCGGCTACTGTGACGTCGTCGCTCTTTGATCCAGACGACGTTAAGGTGGATTTCTGACGCCGTCTCCACGACCTGAGAAGTCACGCTTTTAATTAAAAACTTCACTTTCTTGGCATTTTTAGTGATGTTCATCATAATGGAAGTCGCGAGCTTGAAAAGTTGTATTTTTGTCCAGTTTCTTCCTGAATCGAGCCAAGTCACGTGCTTTTCCTCCAAATGCTTCCCAAATGCTAAAACATAAAAAAGAAATAATTAAGTACAATATTTGAGCATATTTGCATGATTTAGGGGGTTAAATGACCCCAAAAAAATATATAAAATGACACATCATCAACAAAATAACACAAAACAAATGCACAAGTCGATCGTGCTTGTGACCCACTTGACCAAAACATGCACAAGTTGACCAACATAGATGACACCCCACAATGGGGTGACCTACAAGGACACCAAACGACTCACTCGGTCGTTTATCTCATTGTGACTAGCCTAAGAGGTTGAAAATTAAATGTTGCGTAAATGATGTCAGTCAAGGTTTAAGTCAACGAATAAAGTCAAACCATCATCAAGAACAAGTCAAACGGCCTTTCTCACCCATTTTTAATTTAACAAATTATTGTATAAATACCATTAGTTGTTTCAATTTCATTCGGTTTTGTAATTTGTAATCTTTTTTTTCTATAAATGAAACTTCAATAATCCATAACAAATCCTTTTCATCTAATTCGTGATTCCTTTTTAATTTTATGAATTTCCTATTATTTAAAAATTACTTCTTCATTTCTTAATTGATTTTGAAAAGTATGTATTGTTTGATATTAGAAAAAACATATTGGCAACAGGAATCTGTTACAATGTCGTTCATTCAATCATAAATATCATCACAATCGGTCATCATCATTTCAGTTTTTATTTTCGCGCCCAATCCAAAATACATACATAGTTTACTCCTTTCTATTTCCCAATCTCAAAATGTGTTAAAGAGTAAAGTAATTGTGTCTGTTTCACTTCTTGATTAGTTTGTTACAGTTTGTTGCAAGATAGTTAGTTAGCTATAGTTCATGTGTCATAATATGTTTCTTGAATCAAGATTTGGTAAAGATGTCTAGCCAAACATGATCCAATGCAAGTAATAAGGAGGATGGGTTAAAGGAGACAATAACTAGGCTAACGAGGGAAGACATGGAGAAATTGAAGGTTTAACTGAATAAATGTTGATATGGCAGTTCATGGTGGTGTAATGGTAAGGAATTAATGAGATAATCAAAGGCAAAACATTCAATATAGTAGCATAACTAAGATAGAGTTATCTAAGTTTAGGGATAAGGATGTAAGGGGATGGTTGTACAAGTGTGAGCAATTCTTTAGAGTAGACAATATAAGCAATTCTTTGGCTAAATTGTCTAACGTTGCCACATGACGTAGTTATGGACTAACGATATAACTGGACTTAACTAACCGAGTTGACAACAATATGGTCAAAGGACCGGTCAACTCAATTAGGACATCCACAAGGACAACTGGTGTAATTAAATGTGTTTTAGGAACAAAGGTGTAATTGTGTGTAAAACACATGGACGATTTATGTAATTAGCTCTAAATAGAGCAAACTACAAATCGTTTTTGTGATTTTAAATAGAGTAAACTGCAAATCATTTTTGTGATTTGGGCTAAATTGCAAGTTTCATCTCTAAATTTTCGTAAATGCATGCATCATCTCCGTGGGGAACTTTGGGTTACGGTTTTCATCCCTGTCCAAAGTAAAATGACTCGAATGCCCTTGTCAAAAACTGCAACTCAGGGACGAAAACTGTACCTCATAGTTCCTTACATGGACGTTGACTGTATTTTCGAAAGGATAGGAATGAAATCTGCAATTTGACAGAACCACGTGAATGATTTTTGCTATTTACTCTAATAGATACGAGGATTTAAGTGCTCGCACATCGGTGCAAGAATGCATGGGGTCTAAAAAAATGCACTTTTCGGTAAGTAAGCTAACAAGGATGCTACTTCGAATAATGCATAGTCTTTATATGCCAATAACATATGTTTTCATAATCGGAAAAGTTGCTTGTAATTTCAGTGTTATCAATTATTTTAGGTGATTGTGTTTTATTTGAGACCTACGGTCTTATACAAGTCTAGCTCAAGACGAATTATGAGGTGCAGAGTGCACACTCGTTATAGTTAGCTTGACACCGTCCTAAAAAATATCAGGGGGTCAAGGGGGCCGCTCCCCCTTGTGTGGTCAAAACCTAAACTATTATTACTAGTCATTGTTAATGGTTTTACCCGTCAAAACACATCACCCGCCACTTTTCCCGCCTTTTCCTAACCCACACAATGGTTTAAAAAAACTGAATTCGGTTGGTGGTTATAAAAACATTTCTGGTCTCATTTACAAGAGATATCATCAATAATACTCTAATGTTTTGACCGATTTCTTGTGTCTTATAATTCAATTGCCAATCTGTGTTCTCCGAATAAGGATTTCGTGAACCCGAAGCATATAAGGTCGAAATACTTTAATATGAAAATGATTACACGATTCATATTGATATTCAGATTATAAACCATTCACACACCGATAAATTCTAACAAAAGCAACATAAGGCGATGCAAGAAAGGTTTTCTTGAGTTTTCCATGCTATTGCTTATAAAGTGTCTACCAAAATCATAAGAGTGCATGAAAAGATCCTTCCCATGATCCATCAGATGTTCTCACCACACTTTTGCCGAAGTATATAAAACAACATTCACTCTTATTACCAAAGTATTTCAACTTCTAAATTACCTTAACCTTAGGTCATCTTCGTCTCAGTAATTAAGACTCGATAGAGATAAAACACCATATATTAGTCATGTAATAAAGTGTATGATGATTTGCAAGTATTGACCCATAACTTGATATAGAGTAAAAAAAGGATTTCAAATCGCAAGTGAGAATGTAGGTGTTTGCTTAATAAAAAAAACTTGTCAAGAAAACATTCAAGTGGAGTCTCGCACAATAGACTGTTTTCCACGACCAGAGGATGCAGTAGCGCACACCCCTTATGTTGGTCCGACGTGACCTCGCGTTGGGTTGCGTTACTGCACCCCTCCCTCACGTTGGGTTGGTTGTGTTGGCCTAACCAATGAGCGTTAGTCACTTGTTTTTTATTCAATATTGAAAAAACTAGTGTGCGTGTTGCAGTGTGTGTGTGTATGAGCTGCGGGGTGTGTGTGTGTGTGTGTGTTTTATGAAGAAGACGAAGGGAAGGATAGGGTTAAATGGGTGGGTGGGTAAAAGTCTTAGTTTTAATATTTTTTATTTATCATTTTTAGTTTTAATATAAAAGTTAGTTTTATTATATTTAAAACTTTTATAAATATTATTATTTGTAATTTATTTTTAATATGTTTTTATTTTGAAAAAAAAAGTAAAAGAAAAAAATGACGCGTCTCAAAAGTGTATGTTAGTGAAAGTTATTGTTAGGCCTGTTTTTGAAAAAGTAACATCAGTTTATGTTAAGTGGAAAAAAAGCTGATGTGGCGCACATGTGACAGTAACTTGTAAGTTAGTGCACCATTTGCTCTAAACGAAACACACATCTTTGATTTACTTTTAGATTTAAGTGACATTTATATTAAACTTAATTAAGTTGTAATTAGTGTTCATTGAACAGTAAACAACATTCCTAATTAGAGCACTAAGTGTCATCAAGCTGTCAAGCTCAAGTCGTAGGGAAAACACTAATAATACCAAAATACCTCATAACACTAATAACACGTCTCCCTCTATAACACCACCTTTTTTATGTCGTCAAGCTAAAATACTCAAAAAGGCCAAAAAACCTAATAACACGAGTCATGATGTGGTTCTGGCGCCGTCAAGTCGCGTTTTCTGGGACCATCTCGGCTGGTGGTGACAACTCAGAACTCGAAAACGCGAGGTGGGGTGTCATTCTGGCGCCATCGATATTAATATAAAGTAAAGTGAAAAAATTTTGGTCATCATCGGAGTTCTGAGTTGTCACCACCAAACGAGCGGGTTCATGAATCATGATCATTGTCGGATCTGACGAAGAAGGTGACTTATTTTATGTTCCTTTTGTGAACCATTTTCATGTTTCTTATTTATAATGAGATTACAAAAGAATGGCAAATGTAAGGTTTTATTTATAAAATTGGGTGTAATCGTTCACCTTCCTCAATCTTCTTCTTATGTGACAGTGAGTATGAAGATGATAAGTGTTCTCAACTTTTTGTGTTTGTTTGAAACTTTGAAATAAAAAGATGATATGTAAGTTAGATGGAGGAAGTGAATAACCTTTTTTTGTTTGAAAACATGTACCGTCTTTGTTTTTTTAATACATATTTGTAAGTTCTTTTAACTCATTAAAATTAGGAAGATGAAGTTACCTCGTTGATATCCACCATATACCTATACCCATATCCATTGTGATTCATGAAAACAAACCAAACGCCCCCTAAAGATGAGGTAAAAAACCACATTCAATAAACATTAGAGTGCGCGATGCAAGCTGTGGTTCGTCCGCCATTAGCCAGCCTACCGGCTGTGGCGTTGTTTTTTTTTTTTGCTTTTTTGAGTGAGTGATGTATATTTAGTGGGTTTTTGTGGAACCCACAAGTACTAATAAGTGTTATTGGTTTTTTTTTGTTAGGAGGGTGTTTTAGTTTTTGAGGTGTTATTGAAGAGTTGCTGAGGTGACGGCCACTAGAGAGCTGGGTGCAGCTCCACACCATTACACTTATTAGTATGAAACTTCAGCGACATCTCAGCACCTTCTCAATAACACACAAATAACTAAAATACATTCTCTAACAATCACACTTATTGGTACATATAGTTCTCACAAAACACCCCATCAAATACATCTAATCACAAAAAAAAACAATGACACCTGTGATTAGGCCGGCGGATGGACGAACGGCGCACCAATAGCGTCGTTGCCAATGCAGAACGACGGCGTCGTTGGTATTTTTTTTTCGAACAGCAAAGCAGACGAAAAACGGCTTGTACTCTTAACCCCTCAACTACAAACTGGGCCTATAGGCCCATTATGCAATTGTTGATTACATCTCGTTACTTCAGTTCTGTTAGTACAAAATTCGTGTTGGGTTTGGTAGCGTGTCAAGTCTCTTATCGGGTCGGGCCTTCAAGCGACTTGGATACAAATTATAGTTTTTTTTTTTTTTTTTTTTTGAACGGCGACTTTTATTAAAAAAACTAGCAAGGAGCTTGAAATCTACAAAGCATCATTAGAGACGAGTTTTTTTATACCAATCGTCCCAGCTAAAGCAAAGTATCTGCTTCTCATACCGACACCAGTAAATAAGAACTACAAATAATCTCTTCAAAAAAACGTCTACTTAGATTTGGGCTTGGTCATCGAACATTTCTTATTACGAAATTTCATAGAAGCCACCACATCACAAAATAAATACCTTGGAACATGCTTTTTAATTCTTCTTCGGCAGTTTTACATGTTTCGATCCAAGACCTCAATTCTACCGTAAGAGTTAATATCCTTAAACAAAATGGTCGCTTTAATAATATTTCAAGTTAAAACGTTAACCTCTCAAAAACTCCATGGTATAGTTTACAAATTACAAGGTTACATGTTCATTGCATCGAAACCACTTTAAGGTGTTTATTCCCATCACCACACTTTGATCTATTAATCATCAATCATTCGACCTTGACTCATATACTTTTTGTGGTTCGTAATACTTCATGTTTACATCAGCATTATTCATTTCGTGGCCGAAAATCTCTCATGACTACATCAACATTATTCATCTTGTGGCCCCGTTGTATTTGTATCGATGTATGAGTGTATCATTAAACCTCAATCATGATATTGTGCTGACGTTTTTCTACTAATCTTGTATATGTATCATCAGGGGCGGCTCAACATTCTCGGAGGCCTAAAGCGAAACTTTAAAACGGTGTTTTTTATCAAAGTTATTTTTCGAAAATCGATATATAAAATTTACTTTTTTAACTTTTTTTATGTGAAGTCATATCAATATATTAATATTTCATTTTTAATTAATAAATGAGCAAATAAATCTAATCTTTTGATGACACTTCCGATCGTAAATAACTTTAAATTAACTTTAATTTTGAAATTTCTCATGAAGAAACTGATTATTCTATACGCTATATAAGTATTACAGTAAAAGCTTAGATTTATCAATTGACTGAGTATATCAATCGACATAGCAATTTTCACATATATAAGTACTCTCAAAACTCTTTGTTTCAAAAATAAATATATACCGTTAATATCCAAACAATTTTTATTATATGGGTTAAAAAAAAATTAAGGTTCATACAACTACTTTTTAGCTTGATGCCAACATCATCATCATATTTTTCTATTTCTACAAATAACTCGTTTTTTTCTTTCTATTTTTCGTTTTACATTCGTTTTTTCACCAATTTCTTTAGCGAAAAATAAAGAAACTTTTTGATTGAAGAATCATACATGAGTAGATGAGACAAAGCTAGAGATTGAAAATATATTTGTGGGTGTGAAAAAATAAAAGTCGATTCATTAATGTAAATAGTTTAATGTTTGTTATCATAGGGATTAATTTAACCTTTACTTATTTTTCTTGCAAAAATGAGTTTTTTATATACTTGATGGATTTAACTTTATATTTCTACACCACGTTAGGGTTGAAAATGAAAAGTAGAAAAACTAAGAAGCCCCCAAATTTTGATTTTATTTAACTTTTTCAGCTTTAATTGGGGGCCTTTATTTTTATTTTTTTTAATTTAATTTTTAATAAATCGAGATTTTTTTTTTTTATGACGGCAGGGTATGAAAAGCACCGTGACCATCACTTTAATTATATACAAAGTGTTTAGAAATCCTGAGCCTTAACAACAATGGAGGCCTAAATCCCTAGCTTTACTTGCTTTACCCTTAATCCACCACTGTGTATCATCAAATAAAACATGAAGTTCATGGCTGCAAATGCTTAAGTAGGCCTCCATAATGCATGATTGTTACTATATCTTATTCAAAAGCTAACACTAAGTATTATACTATTTCATAGATACGTGACATCTCCTTGATTTTGATTGAAAATGGTTTTTCTTTTTTTGTTGGCTTAAGCCACAAAATAAAAAATACCCTTTCACTCATAACACACCTTCACATCTTCACTTGGGTCTCACCACTAACTATTTTTTTTCTTTCAATTTTTTTCACACAAACATAATTTATTTCACACAAATTAAAAATACAATACATAAAAAAAACATAAAATAAAATACGAAACATAAGGAAATTAAACGATACGAAACATAAAAACATAAAATTACGAAACTAATCGTCTGCACCAGCATCTTCATATTTCTTCATTATTAGCTTTGTTGCCTTTCAATGAATGCACGGTTTATGAGGCGGACAAATTCGATAGTTTCGATCATTGAGAAATTTCATGTCTTCACACTTCTTGATAGCTAAAATCTTTTTCCTCTGCGCCCTCGTATGCTATTTCAGCAGCATCACATTTACGTCTATAATCCTGAGAAACCAAGGGACGATACAGGGATCCGATTTGGCTCTTCCCACGGTGCTACCCGACGTTCAACGATTTTTGTTTTTTCACAGCACGTTTGTTTGCCGGGCGAGACGGCTCTCTTTTATCCAGACCAAACACCTCTTGGGGATTATTCCATCAATCGGCACCGCCGCATCCCCGCATACCATTTTGGGCTACTCTTTTAAAATTTTTCCAACACGTAGTAGGGTATGAAATTTTTTACCAACTCGCTCCAAGTACACACGTCTTCAAGTCTCGACTCAAGTCCTAGTTCATTTTCCCCGCTTTTCGATTTGCCATGTTTGAAATAAGCGTTAAACCGTTGGCAATCACGTGCATTCGGGTCACTTCCCGTTCAACCCTCATATTTTTGGTACAGTGCCGGGACCGGTTGTTTCGTGGTCGTGGAAATCTTTCAAAAACATCTTGTTACAATAGATTTTCATCCCGTTGGTCTTTTTCGATTTTCGCGTCCTGCGAGTGCTAGATACAAGCCTCGGCTTGCAAGATTTTTTTTGTTATTCCAACGGAATTTTGAGTCGCAATTGGTTTCCATCATCTTCATTTTCATCGGCCCTCGTCCAATTTCGATAATTTGGGTTGTTTCCCCGTCCTTTTTTGTTTTCGCTTAGGTTTACGGGGTTCTTGGGCTTGGGGTATTTTGAATTGTGGTTGTGATGAGTGTTGTGGAAAACTTTGTGGTTGTGATGATTGTTGTGAAAAAAATGGCGGTTGTGATGATTGTTGTGGAAAAAATTATGGTTGCGTATTTCTTAGATTCGTGTAACCTTGGAACCCGTATTGTTGATTTTGATGATACGCCAATTGTGATTGAATAAGGGCATGTTCGGGCAGGTGGCGGTTTCGGTGACATTTGCGTTACATAAGGGGGAAACGGTTGCGACGAGTTTGAGTGTTGGGAACGTGGGGTAGACGGATTCGATTGGTTTGGCGAATATGAGTATTGGTTGGATTGGAGAAGATGGGTAAAAAAACTCGGGTTTTGTTCATTTGGTGGTTGAGACATTTTTTTTTGAGAAGAAGATTATATGTTTAGAGTAATAATAATATTGTTGTAAAGAATTGTGTGTTAAAATGGTAAAATGGGGTGTTATTTATAAGGAAAATGGGTATAAAAAAATTAATTTTTTTAAACTTTGAAAATGTATCCGTTGGTTTGCAACGGTTTAATATATGTGAGTTTTGTCTTTTTGTTTCGTCGTATGGATGGTGAGGGTGTAGGTTTTTGGCCGGTGGCGAGCACTCTCGGTATGGTGACGAGGGAAGTGGCGAAGCCACGTAGGAAGTGGCGAAGCCGCTCGCCACCATACCCCTCCCTCTAAGTATTATACTATTTCATAGATACGTGACATCTCCTTGATTTTGATTGAAAATGTACCTCACCGAAGCATTTCCGATCATACGACTGGTTTTTCTTTTTTTGTCACATATTAATTGATACTAGAAAACTGCATATGTTTGCAACATGTTAAAATAGATTTTGCTCAAAATGAGTGGCTTATACGTTCGACTATGTGTCAATATAATCTGAGTTTAAGATAACGATCTAGAGTTTGTAAGTGCACACTTAAATGTAATTTGGTGTGATGTAATCTGCTTGGTTTATATGGTTTAGAACTCAATTGAGTTGTTATATCTTATACCAACCATTGTTTCAAACCTTTGTCTTATAGCACTTGTTGTTGTGATTTTATAGTTGCAAGAACAATGGTTTGATCATAATTTTAACTACATGTTATCAGCTTCTCTTTATAATGCATGTTAAATTTGTACTTCGTAATATTTTTGTTAACAAAGTTGCAAAAATAGGCTTTTTTTGGTTTATCTTCGCAGGCCAAGGTCCCAATCGGCCAATCTTTTGTAATTTACGGAGTATTTTTTATTGAAGGCACTGCTTCGGCCCAATCTTGACATGTTCTTTTTGTACATATAAAGGTTAAGAGTTGCGATTAGGGGTGTAATCGAGTCAAGTCGAGCTCGAGTTTGACAGGGCTTGAGTTTGGCTTAATAGTTTAACGAGCTTTAATCAATCACGGCTCGAAAAGCTTGAATTTATACATAAACATTTAATTCGATAGTTAATTTCGTCAATAAATTCAAGAAAATGTGCAATGAGCACAAGAGCAAAAAATTTATACAAAACATTATGGAGAAATAGGATTTACATTGTCATTCTACAAAGATTTAACTATTATACCAACTTAAAAGCCTTAACGTTGTTATATGAATATGTATAAGAAAAATATATATTCGAAAAGCTCGATAAAAGCTCGAGCTCGGCTCGTTATGTGTTTCGAGCTGGTTTATTGGGTTCGGGCTCAGGCTTGAGCTCGATAAAAACTCGACTCGACCGAGTCAAACTCGAGCTCGAGTTGCTTGATAAAAGCTTGACTTGTTTTTTTTTTTTTGAACAACACTTTATTAAAAAACTAGTAAGAAGCTAGAAAAATTACAAAGTTACAAGATGAGGATTTTTTAGCCAATCAACCCAACTAAACGACACATTACATCTAAACCGACTCCAATAAAAAGAATACGACACAACATCATCAAAAATATCCGCCTTAGAAGGAGAAACCACACCAAAGACACACTTTTTACGATAAGCCCAAATTAGCCACCACAACCCAAAACACACCCCTTCTAACAACCTTTTATGCTGGATAGGAATCCGAAGATTTACGATCCAAGAAATCCATTCATCGAACATATGCACTTCCATGAAATCCACCTCCCACCAACGGCAAATCTTGCGAAAATTATCTTTCGCAATAAGGCAATCAAAAAATAAATGACTTGACGATTCCGTGACGCTACCACAAACGGGACAAAGAATAGACGGAATATCTATACCTCTCCGGGATATATTAAGACGGGTAGGCAAACAATCCATTCTCACCTTCCACGCATGAATGTTAACCTTGATTGGCACCGCTTTTATCCATCGAGTTTGAGTAGACACTTCCGGAAACCTGTTATCATCAATAACCTTTCTAGCCGAAGCTACCGAGAACTCACCCGAACCATCAAGCGTCCAATACCACCTATCAGGCGTGACACCAAGAACAACACCTTCCACGTAAGTCGTCAAATCCGTCAACTGATCTTGTTCCACTCCGCTTCTAGGAGCACGACGAAAAGACCAGGTCAAGTTCTCCTGTGACAGTTTAGAAGCCACATCGACAGTCTTCTTCACTTCCAGCGCATAAAGCCTAGGATATCTTTGTTTCAAAACCATGTCTCCATGCCACAAATCCTCCCAAAAATAAGTATCCGCACCATTGCCAAGCTTTTTCTGCATAAAATTATTTAAGTGTATACCTTTTATCTTCAATGTTTCCACCTCCTGGAGAATGCTTCGCCAAATGGACTTGTAACCAACCTTGAATCCGCTACCATTTTTCCCATCTTCGCCATGAATAGCTTTAATAACCCTAGTCCATAACAAGTTCTTTTGAGTTGTAAACCGCCAAACCCATTTACACATAAGAGCTCTATTAAGCGCATATAAACTAGAAACACCAAGGCCACCTTTCTCTTTAGAACACAAAACCTTACTCCATTTCACCCATATCGATTTTTTACTATTTAAATCGACACCACTAAAAAACCGACTTCGAATTGATTCCATGCGTTGAAGGACTTTCATTGGCACCTTGAATATAGACATATGATAAATAGGCATGGATCCTAGAACCGCCTTGAGAAGGGTTAAACGACCACCTATCGATAATGTTTTCATCTTCCATTTTGAAAGACGATCTACCATTTTATCCACAATCTCATCCCAAGATTTAATCCGAGACATATTTCCCCCAACTTTCGAACCTAAATAAGCAAAAGGAGCCTTAAGGACACCACAACCAATTCTATTTGCAGCTTGCACCACCCTATCTTCACTCACCACAACACCCAATAACTTACTCTTGCTTAAATTAATACTAAGACCTGAAGCACGATGAAAACATTTCAACACATATATAATCGTATCAATATTCTTAGTACTCCATTGCCCCATAAACACCGCATCGTCCGCATAGAACATATGAGAAAGATGCATAACCGAATTAAGCACAATGCCCCGTCTATGTTCATTAATATAAATTGTTTTATGGTTTTCTTTTGATTTATTAATAAATATTCTTCATTAATTTTTTATCTTTATCAATTTAAGTTTAATAATAACAAAATATCCATCAATACTTTGCTCACAAGTTCATCAAATACCAAATATTTATCAATCATGATCATTGTTTAAATGTTTATCAAACATGGTCTAAATGTTTATCAATCGTGATCTAAATATTCATCAATCGTGTCTTGAATATTCATCAATCATGGCATAAATGTTCATCAATCATAGTTAATCATATATTGATACATATCAAATCTTCATGTTCATCATATCTATGGTGTGTTTGGATAAGGGCTTATAGGGGCTTATTGGGGCTTGGGCTTTTAAAATAAGCCGGCTTATAAAATAAGCCCCGTTTGTCACGCGGGCTTATGAAGTCATAAGCCTCTATAAGCCCCAGCCCCATAAAAAGGGCTAAAAACTTTAGCCCGGGGCTTATGAACCAATAATTACTTATATACCCCTAAAAATATCTAACATACATTAAAAATTTATTTAATTATGTCCTTTTTAGTAATTTTACAATAATAAGCCCCAGCCCCAGCCCATTTGCCAAACAAGTTTAAAAAAATACAAATTTTAATTTCGGCTTATAATAAAAGCCCCAGCCCCAGCCCCAGCTCCAGCCCATTATGCCAAACATACCCCTAGTGAATTGTGAGTTGGCCAATAATAGTACGGTATCCAAATTGAATTTATGAAGGTCTGATTATTAGCTAATAGATAGTTGGCCCAAGCTCGTGTGTGAGATATGATCCATTAGGGTTTTCATATTGCTTCTCATATGTACTTTATAAATAGTTGATGATATTAATAAGTTTATCACGGGGTTTTTCATTTTATTCAATTGGTATCATGAACAGGTATGATCTTGAGACTTAGTTGGTCATCAAGCCGCCACTTTTATACCACCCCGTCAAATCTCTCTATCTCTATTTTCAAACCCTAGTTGTCGGCCACCATAAGCCGCTACTAAATTCTAAAAAAAACTCATTTTTCTGTTATCATTCATGTACTTTTTCTTCAACTTTCTATCTTCTGATCTTGCTCAAACATATACCATATGTCTTGAATTTAGTGTTGTGATTATATGCTTTATATGATTTGTAGGCATCTTAACATGCGGCTATGACATCCTCTTTATCTAATTCCTTTAAAGGCATCCTCTTTTGTTTCCATATGCTTTCTTGCGTTTTTCCGATCTCTTTCATTTTATTCTCTTTCGTCTAACAAATCTCAACAACAACAAATAAAAAAGGAGACAATGTTATATCTTTCTGGGACTTTTTAATATGCTCATTTTCCGTTGCTATATCTTGAAGACTACGAAGACTGTTTTCGTTTTCCTATCCGCTGCTAGATCTTCATCAACAAAAGATTTATAGCATTAACGTTTTATGTTTTACTTCGTCCGAGCTTTCATGATTTCACCGCTCGGACTGTGAAGGAGTATTAGCCAATAAATAGTTGGCCCAAGCCCGTGTGTGGGATAAGGTCTATTAGGGTTTTCATATTGATATGTACTTTATAAATAGTTGATGATTAATAAAGTTTAGCCATAGGGTTTTCATTATTCACCACTGATGTCAATTGGTAACCTTGTAAAGTCTCAAATTGCATATCTCTTTAGTTTATAATATTTCTCACCGTCAGTGATGTCTCTAAGTTTACAAAAGCCGTATGAAAAATAAGTTTAACCTAATGAAAATGAAGTCTATAATAGAAAGTAAATAATTTTCTAAAAAGAAAAAAAAATGAGAAACAATTATTTTAAAAGTGCCGCTACTATAATTTTTGGATGCAATTTATTGAATCAATTACTTGTAGTCACTTTATAAATTATATTTACATATGAGATAAAAATTTTGAGGCCCCTATATTTTGAAGGCACTGTGTAACGGCACACCTCTTACACCCTCATATACGGCTCTGGTCACCGTATCTTGATCTTATACATATACATGCATAATTTTAAATGAGATAATTATTTTAAAAGTGCCACTACTAGAATTTTTGGATGAAATTTCTTGAATCAGTTATTTGTAGTCACTTTATAAATTATATATGTTAGTATATAGCCCATAAGAGGCCCACGACCCACTTAGTTATTAGGGTTTTTCCATATGTTTTGTCTTATAAATACTCTTATATTCTCTTTAGTTTATTATTAATTCCAGTATATTTTGCATTGCATATTTGGTTTTTACATGGTATTAAGAGCTTGATTCGTTTAGACGCAAAGAAGAAAAGATCTAGTTTGTCGCCGACGGTTTGTTGTGGTTGTTTATGTAAATATCAGAGTAAGTCACATCGTCAACGATTATTATTAATATTGCTTGTTATTTATTGGCGAATGATCGGTGAGAAATTACTACCTTAGAGGGTCAGTTATCAGTTGTTGTATGATGGTATTTTGTCGTATCTATATTATAATATAGACCGAGTCCTTTGATGATTTTATTAATTAACCTTTGTCTTGGTGGTTTACAACGAGATCGTCTATGGGTTTTGTTTAAAGGGATAGAAGTTTGACAGCTTGAGTTTGGTAATTACAATATCACGTAATGAGATTGGTATCGATATTTGGTATTTGCATCGGGTTGTAATGGATTATTGTTGGTTGGTATGATTTTGAATCTAGAATTATTGTTTATTGTTGGTAATACACATTAAGTTTGGGTTTTGTTTGGTTTCGCTACTAGGTCTTGACTTGTCCTTCAGTTTGATTTGGTTTGCTTTGATTTGGTTGACTCTGGTTAGCATGGATACTAGTAAGAATGTTTTAAAATCGGATACATCATTGTTTGAGCAGTTTCAAAAGTTTGTGGATATGTATGCGAAGTTTAAAATAATTTTAGACCTGTTGGAGCAACATAAGAAGTTTTTAGCCTTACATCCTCATGCTATGTCAACATCATATAATAAAGAGTTAACATCGTCTTTTTCTAAATGGATATTAGATTCGGGTGCCACTCATCACATGTCTCATATTTTGTTACAATTTATCTCATTGTGTCTTAATCCTTTGAAATCAATTATGGCCGCTAATGGTGAATCTATGTCATTGGTTCAGTTGATACACCATCTGTTTCTTTATTCGATGTTTACTACATACCGAGCCTAACTATGAACCTTGTTTCTATTAGTAAATTTTGTGATTCTGGAGGTGATGTCAATTTTTTTTTGATTGTTCTATATATGACCGAGAAACACACGAAGTGGTTGGGACAGGTTATAGGCAAGGGGATCTTTATATTTTGGATCACTTTAGAAACATTCATGATACTACATCATCTAGTTTGGATTTGTCTTCTATTTGGTTGAATCGTTTTTCTTTAACGTTTTATTTATGGCACTCTCGTTTGGGTTACGTCTCTGGGTCTCGTTTACGGTTTTTAGCATCTACAGGAGTATTGGGAGATTTAGAGACTCATGATATATCTGATTACAGTGGTTGTAAACTTACAAAGTTTTTAGCATTACCATTCAGTAACAATATTTCCTCTTCTACTTCTCCATTTGATATAGTGCATTCTGATGTTTGAGGACCTTCTCCTGTATCTATAAAAGGAGGTTCCAAATACAATGTTTCATTTATTGATGACTTCACCAGCTATATTTGGATTTATTTGATGAAACGAAGGTTTGATTTTCGTACAGTTAAAAGGAATTTAGAGCTCTTGTGAAAACTCAACATTCGACGGTCATTAAGTGCTTTTGCTGTGATTTGGGGGTTGAATACACTTCTAATGATTTTGTTGGTTTACTTAAATCGGATGACACTATATATCAGACCTCTTGTACGGACACTCCTTAACAAAATGGTGTAGCTGAAAGGAAGCATCGTCATCTTATTGAGACGACAATATCTTTTTTGTTGCCTGCTGATGTTCCTAGTGTTTTTTTGAGAGAAGCAGTTCTTACAGCCATGTATGTGATTAATAGAATCCCAACTGCACATAATTCTAGTTTATCTCCTTAAAGGTTGTATGGAACTTTGCCTGATTATTCGGATGTACTTGCTTTGTCCTAAAACCACATGTTGAGCGTACGAAACTATTTTTTAAGTCCACCTTATGTGTGTTTCTGGGTTATGGTGTTAGTCAAAAGGGATATCGTTGTTATGATACAGTCAGTCAAAAGTTGTATACACATAACCATGTTGACTTTTTAGAGCATATTCTGTACTATTCTGTTCTTGCTAGTTCACACAATTTGACATAATCTGAACTAATAAAAATTGACCACTTTGATGATGGCGCCCATGAACCTCCACCTATTTTGCCGCCCGTTATAACAGAACCCGTTCTAGAAATAACCTTAGAAACCACTGATACCACACTAGATACCACATCAGAAACCACACCATAAACCACACTAGAAACCACTCCAGACACCACACCACAAACCACCACCTCTACTGAAACTGTTGTTGATCCTCCTACAAGTGGTCGACCAAAGAGTAATTGTAAGTCTAAAAAAAGGGACGACTTTGTTTATTCTTGTTATTCTAATTCTTTTAGTTCTTTTACTACCTCTGTACATGTCTTCATGAGCCTGAGTCATATAGAGAGGTTGTTTGTGATCCACTTTGGCAGGTTGCTATGGCTGAGGAACTTGCTGCATTGCATCAGAATCAGACATGGGACTTAATACCATTGCCAGTCGGCAAGCGTGCTATTAGCTCTCGTTGGGTCTACAAGATTAAAACTAAATATGATGGGTCCATTGAAAGGTATAAGGCTCGTCTTATTGCCAAAGGTTATGCTTAAGAATATGGTATGGATTATAAAGAGACATTTGCTATAGTGGCAAAAATGACAATGGTAAGAACCTTAATTGTCGTCGCTTCTAGTAATGGTGACCTGAATGAAGAAGTTTTTGACACCACATCCTGGCTTCTCTCACAAACCAGGAGAAGTTTGTGTACTATTTTACCCTTTTACTTTTTGGGTCCAAATTGACTTTTTGACTTTTGAGTTTTTATTGTCTAATAAAAGCAATCACCGCGTGGCCGGTAAAATTTTCAGAACGTAATTCAAATAATAAATCATATTTATTATTATATTTCTCAAGTGGAAGTTATTTTTAACTTATTTGGCTCGAAAACGAAAAAAAAAGATATATATTATTTATAAGCTGACGTATCAAAAACGAACCACTAAATCACATTTTCACAACTCGGACCCTAAAGCGATTTGATGTAAAACGATATTTTAGACAACTTTTTAGTTTTACCCGAGACTTGAAAACAAGCAGAAGAGGGCTAAAACAGCCTCGCAAAGTTTTGAAAACTGCACACAACGGATACCGACACACAAAAATAAATAGATTTATTTTTAATTATCACGATTTATTTAATAAAAAATATTAAATAAAATCATTTAATATTTTACTTATTTAAGCATTGTTAATAACGCGAATATCCGAGTTAAAACTCATTTTTATTTTAACCGAGTCACAAAATAAATAACAGATATTTATTTTAGATGTTATAAAAATATTTATGAAATATTATCAAGTAAATACTCATTTTTATCAGAAAAATGATTTGGAAAACAATGGCACAAGTTTCATATTTTGAATCATCCGTTAAGTGGCTCAAACGAGTCCCGAACCGTTATTTAACGAAAATTACACGTTTGGTCCCTGTGAAACATTTACACAATAAACCCTATACTATCACACACCCTACACTTTGTATTTTAACTTTTATATATATATAAAAGTTATAATATTTTTTCATTTTATAAAAATAAAACACACATAAACACACTCACTTCTCTCTCTTGTTTTCCGGCGAGTTCCCGCCGCCGCCGAAAAAGTTTTCCGGCGAGTATTCCGGCCGAGCTCCAAAAATGCTCCTCATCACCCGATCTACCCGATCCCCACCATCACTCGCCGCCACGCGCCATCCTCATCATCTCCACCCACCACCGCCGCTGCCTCCACCACGACCCACCAAGGGTGCGTGGGTTTGATGTTACACGACTAGGGTGCGTTCGTTTTGGTTTCGGCACCGATTGGGATGCGTTTGGCTGTGTAAATCGCACAAGGTGCGTTTGGTGTTATAGAAAAACAGCCAAGGGTGCGTTTGGTTGTGATAACAACACCAACATGGTGCGTTGGTTTGACAGAGCCACCCACGAGGGTGCGTTGGGTTGGTCAGCCACCGCCAAGGGTGCGTTGGTTTCGTTCTCGGGCCACTAGGGTGCGTTGGGTTTGACGATAATAGCACCAAGGGGTGCGTTGGGTTGTTATTGACACCAAAAGGGTGTGTTCGGTTTCACTCAGCCCAAGAAAGGGTGCGTTTGGTCTTCGCATTTGCACAAAGGGTGCGTTCGGTTTGATAAACAGCCGAGGGTATGGTTGGTTTGCTTAAAACCCTCCTAAGGGTTCGTTTGATTGGTCTGCTAGCACTAGCAGGTGCATTTGGTTGTTCAGATCTGCACCCAGGGTGCGTTTGGCATTCGCATCCGCACCAAGGGAGCGTTTTGTTAGTTGTAACAGCCACAAGGAGTGTTTGTTTTGGGGTTTTGACACACTAAGGGTGCGTTTGGTTGCTGTTGGTCAGCT
>BQNB010100537.1:0-24679 GCA_026074375.1 Tanacetum coccineum
CACCTCTTTCGACGCAAACGGGCATTTGATTCATCCAACATGGTCCTCACACTATCAAGTTTCTTTGTTTTTTGCTTATGAATCTCTCTCAAGTAAGTGAGAGCCTCAATAATAAGCAGACGGTCCCTAAGAACCTCCATCTCTGTAATGTAATCCTCGCGTTGCCGTATGCCCTCACTCACTTCATTGCATCAGACGTAAAACACCCTCCCCCAATCATCGTCTTCCCATACCTCCCTCAGAATTAACACATACATATGATCCCTTAGAAAAGTTAAACCGGCAATATCAGCAAGTTCTTCGAGCAAAACCAAACGTGGGGCCACTGAAACGAGTGTTATTTATAGAAAATGTTAGGAACACAAAAGTGTCGGTCACTTCCATAGATAACTGTAGTTAGCTCATTAAGTTAATTTTTGGAAACTTACTTAGGAAGTTAGCTAAAAGCCCATGGACAAACCCATGAAGGCCCAAGCCTACATCTACATATAGGTATTTATACACCTCTTCATGCCTTGGAGAGGTGATTGGTTGTTCATTTTTCACACATTCTAATGCATTTCATTTCTATGTTTACTTTCTCTCTCTAAAGTGTTCATCCAACCACTCTCTCTCTAGAATCACCTCTATTTCCCTCTACATGTATGTTATTGTTTAGTCTTCAATTGGTATCAAGAGACATGGAGTGGTGTGCTTAGTTTTTTGTTTTTATTTTGATTCGTGTTGTTTTCTAACAAATCGTACGTCCTTTTTATTGTTTTTCTTTGTTTTTCGAAGCTATATTGTACACTAAAGGATCAGTTACTTTGGTAAACCTGGTCTAGTATCTTTATGATATAGGTGTAAAAGCTTAGAATAAAAAAAACATCATTTTTGTTCATCTTTTGTGTTCGAAAAGCTTTAGAAAGTACAAATCTTGATTTTAAATTTTTTGGCTTAAAAACCTTAAAGTTTACATTTTTATTGTTCCTATAGGCTTAGTAACACTAATTGTACAAGAAGTTTTGCAAAACAACCATAAAAAGGTGTCTTTTGTGTTTTTGAGTTTTAGTGTCTCGTAACCTAACTACTCCCTCCGTCCCATAATAAGTGTCCACTTTGACCCTTTTTAGTCTTTTTTTATCTAACTTTGACCATAAATATTTTTATTTGTGTTATATAATACTCGATGAAAATTATACCATTGAAAATTCATTTAAAAACCGAATCTATTCATATAACTTTTATTAAGTATTATATAACACAAATACAAATATTTATGGTCAAAATTCAATAACAACGACTTTGAAAATTTTAAGTGGACACTTATTATGGGACGGAGGTAGTACTACGTTTCAGTTTTAACCGAATTACTATTTTTAGTATTAACCAAACTACTCATTTTGGTTAGAACCGAACAACTAAAATTTGGTTAGAACCGAACAACTGAAGTTTTGTTAGAACCGAACAACTGAAGTTTAGTTAGAACCAAACTACTCCAGAATTAGTATCAACCGAACTACTCAAGTGTAGTATCACTCCAGATTAGTATCAACCGAACTACTCCAGTTTAGTATCAACCGATCTACCTAATTTTGGTTAAGAACCAAACTACTAAATTTTCAAAATTATACGGTTTATTTCTTTGACTTGTAAAATCTCATGAAACATTAACTTATTTTCCCGGTTTTGTCAAGAATTGTAAAATCCCGTGTAGTTTCAAGAATTAAAACACTTGAAAGACAACTTAATCAAACACAATTTCTTTCTACCATCGTTCGATCAAACAAGTAATCTTTTAACATATAAATTTCTCAATGACGACTCTTACAAAGCGATTCTTTCGGTTGCTGACAATCGTCCACCTATGTTGGAAAAAGATATGTACGATTCTTGGAAAAGCATAATGGAGCTATACATGATGAATAGACAACATGGACGAATGATCCTTGAATCCGTTAAAAATGGTCCACTCGTCTGGCCTACGATTGAGGAGAATGGAGTGACTAGACGAAAGAAATATTCTGAGTTATCTGCTACGGAAGCAATTCAAGCTGATTGTGATGTCAAGGCAACAAATATCATTCTCCAAGGATTACCACCAGAGGTCTATGCACTTGTTAGCAATCATAGAATCGCCAAGGAACTTTGTGAAAGGAACTTCATTGACGAAACAAGAAAGAGAGTGTAAGCTTTATGATGAATTCGATAAGTTTGCTTATAAGAAGGGGAAAACACTACGTGAGTTCTACTTGAGATTTCCATTGCTACTCAATGACATGAACATCTACAATATGAAAATGGAACAATTTCAAGTGAACACCAAGTTTTTGAACACTCTTCCTCCTGAGTGGAGCAAATTTATGACAGATGTCAAACTGGATCGGGATTTGCATACAACTAACGTTGATCAGCTTCATGCTTACTTTGGACAACATGAATTTCATGCAAATGAGGTTCGTTTAATTCATGAACGCAACTCAGATCCGCTTGCTTTGGTTGCAACCCATCAGATGACCCAATCTCCTTATCAAACTCATCAAAACTCTTACCAAAACACTCAATTTCAACCACAAGTTTCACCATATCAGTCTCCACAGTATGGATCACCTTATCAGTCTCAACAATACTCAACTCATCAATCATCTACACCTCTTTCAATCACTTTACCATCTAATGATTATCAATCAACAGTTCACCACAACGTTTATTCTCCATCATCATCTATCCCTCAATTGGAATATGCTCCCACGGTTAACCAACAACCTAAATTTTCCCAACTAGACTCGGGTCTAATTGTTCCAGTGTTCCAGAAAGGTGATGATCCCATTGATGCCATCAATCACATGATGTCTTTCTTGACTGTTATTGTCACTTCCCGCTATCCCACTACCAATAACCAGCTGAGGAACTTTTTAAACCCTAGGCAACAAGCTTCCATTAATAATGGAAGAGTAACCTTACAACCAATCCAGGGGAGACAAACTTCTTTAGCTGTGGGTACTTCAAGGACTTACACTCTAGAAGCAAGTGGAAGCAATTCTAGGAAACAAAGGACTGTTATTTGTTACAACTGTAAAGGGGAAGGACACATGTCCAAACAGTGCACTAAACCAAAGAGGAAATGGGATGATTCTTGGTTTAAGGATAAAGTGTTGTTGGTACAAGCTCAAGCAAGTGGTCAAATTATACATGAGGAGGAACTTGCATTTTTGGAAAATCCAAGAATTCTAGAAGGTCAAGCCACATAGACTGTCATTACTCACAATGTTGCTTATCAAGCTGATGATTTAGATGCATATGACTCTGATTGTGATGAACTCAACATTTCCAAAGTTGCTCTCATGGCGAATTTATCTTATTATGGTTCAGATGCTCTTGTCGAGGTACACAATCATGATAATATGAATAATAATATGATTAATCAAGATGTGCAGGCGATGCCGTCTTCTGAACAATCGAATGTTGTGAACCACTCGGAGACTGAAATAACCAATGATAGCAATATCATTCCTTATTCTCAGTATGTGATTGAATCACAACAGGCAACTATTCAGAATTCTAACCCATCTACACAACAAGATGAACAGATATTATCTGTGATTGAACAACTAAAAACCTAAGTAGTTAATTGTACCAAGATAAATCTGGAAAATAAAAGTGTCAATGATACTTTAACTGCTGAGCTTGAAAGATATAAGGAACAAGTTAAAGTTTTGAAAGAAGGACAAAATGTTGATTTAAGGAGTAATGATATCGTTTCAGATTCAAGCGCACAGTCTGTAGAGATTGATCGTCTTAAACAAATTCTTTCTGAACATTTAAAAGAAAAGAAATCTTTAATGCAAACAGTTACTCTTCTCAAAAATAACTTTAAGAAAGAAGAATCTAGGAACATCGATAGAGAGATTACGTTAGAAAAGAAGATCAAACAACTAGATAATATTGTTTTTAAAAGAGATCAATCTGCACAAATTGTTCACATGTTGACGAAACCTCAGTTTTTCTATGATCATACCACTAAACAAGCTCTAGGTTTTCAAAATCCTTTCTATCTGAAGAAAGCTCAGCAGTTGGAACCAAAGCTTTATGATGGTAATGTCATTAAGAATACGAGTGCTATTGTGATTCCTGACTCCGAAGAGACCCTAATGCTTGCTGAAGAGAGTCGTTCAAAAATGCTTTTAAAACAAAAAAGACTAAAGATCCTTATGATGTTAAGAAAGAAGTTAATACTTACACTAGTCGATTATGCTGTTTTAAACCGCTTTCTTAAGATTTGAGATAAACACGATTTGTTCTACAGATAACTAAATATATTTCGCTAATCAACGCCTTATTTTTTTTGTCTCAGTGTCTATGTGTGTACGCGCTTCAGATCCCACTCCTTCTAGTAGGACCCACCAAAATTTGCTCAGCGCAGCGCACCAAAAGAACTTCCTAATGCCAGCATATGGTTAATACGAGTTTGAAGAAACTTAAAACCATCTTGGCTTGTTTTGGACGTGGATTGTCAAAGGAAAGAAACCACGGTACATTTAGCTATCTCGCGAGGGCGCGGTGGGGGGTTTGAACAAACAAAAGCTTGTTTTAGGGATTGAAATAATTCCATTTTGTAAAAGCACTGAAGGACCATATTTAAATAACATATAGATAGAATCAATATTTGATTGAGAACTTTTAGAGAGAAGTCCAAAAAATATCTTCATCAAATGGAAATAGGTGTGGAACATACATCGTTTTTTCGGTTAGAGTCACAAATCATTTGAAGTTAAAATGAATAGTTTTAAACGAAAACCGAAGACTCTTGGAAAAGTCTTTGATCACAGTATTGGGAAAAATATAATTATGAATTCTTCTATGGATAATGCTTTTGTGAATGTGCATGAATGTGAAAAGTGTATCAAACTTGAGACTGAGCTTCTCAATAAAAAGGATTTCGTTAAAAAAGAGATTTACGATAAACTATTCAGAAGTTTTACCACTCTTGATAAACATTGCATCTCTTTAGAAGTTGACACTCTCTCTCAGAAATTTTTAATGGGACAATTCATTTTGCAAATCAAAGTGACTCCAAGTTTTGATCATTATTTGGAATTTAATGAATTGAGGCTCAGGGCGCAATAGAAAGACACGGTCATTCATAAAAGTTGAAAGGTGAGGAATAAATCTTTAAGTATAATGAGGGAAAAGGTCAAAGAAGGACATTGAAGAGATTTAAACACGTTAAATATTTAATTTTAGATCATAGGCTTTTTTACTTTGTGTGCTGAACTTAATGCTGAAAATGAACATTTGAAACAGAACTTATAAAAAGCAAACTTTATGACTATGATTTTTTATTACCTGCACATATTTGATCATTAGAACAATGTGATGTGTTAATTAATCATGTCAATTAAAAGTCTGTAGAAATTTCTGGATTTAAATGCAAATATTAACAGGAACATAGGTTTGACCGTAAACCAACTCTAATGGTTGTGTGTGTGCTCAAGATAAAAAAGAAGGAAAAAGTTTTAGTGATATAATTGTTGTTAGAGAGAGAGATACACTATTGATCCAGAAATGCTTAAGATTGATGTGGAATATTTAAACCCTAGATTGTTGAACAATAGGTCAGCTCACTCTGACTACCTTAAGCACACTCAGGAAGAAGCTGTGATTCTTAGGGGAAATTGTGGGGGAACAAGGAAGGAAAACGATTAAATCCTTAAATTGAACCCTTAGGAACTTTACTTGTAAGTTTTATACAAACAAAATAGGAGTTTTCTTATTAAATAGTTGGGGACATACCTGGCCTTAGCATTAAACCAATTCAAGTGAAAAAAAATTAGTGGGCTGTGACTCCAAAGGAACTAGGGACAAAAGTTAGATTCACTAGCCCGGTTCACATGTCCTCAGAAAGAGATACAAAACAAGAAAAACAGGCGTTCTTCTTCGAACTTAGTTTATAACAAACCATGTTGTTCTTCTAGACAGGAGTTAAAAAAACCGTTTCTACTAGTGCTAGGCGGATTTCAGCCTTCTGGCGAATCAAAGGAAAGATAAAAGATTCAGCAATACACAAGTTGTACTCAGAGGAAATAACAGTGAAGAAAGCCCCACCTTAGGGATAGTTAAATTCTAGTTTGAAAAAAATAAGAACAGTGTTGTTGAAACTACGGGAAATGCAAAATGTGAAAGCATTTCCAAGCTTATGCGAATTCCTAATTCTATGTGTTAAGGTAATGGGTTGCATGCCTTTCTTGATAATCTTGATTTGTATGTTTCTTGTTTTATCATATTTGGATTGTGAATGTTTCGTAAAATAAATCTAAATCGGTTAGAAAATGTTCACTAAGTAAAGTTTGGAAACCAACTGGAAAAGTGTTTCAAATTATTGGTAACACTTGGAGACCTACTGTCGGACCTTCACGTAGTAGAAATAATGCATTGCCACTTTAACTAGGTAACCATACAACGCTGAAGTCCCCCTTAGGGAAACCAATACTATAGAAAGTGTATACCTAAAGATGTGGTAACATTGGTTTACTCAAGGAAAGCTAAGAAATCTAAATCTAATATTTCCGTTAGCAAACCTAAAAAGGGAATTATTAATCTATTTCTGCTTAACAATAAGGAAAACCAGTAAAAGCTTGGGGATCCATAGTTTTTGATGTTCATTTCCTCTCTAGGATTGTATCAGGTCGGTCCAAATTATTCTCTGGTTTTTTGGAGATCTTCCGGATGATCACAAACATATGGATCAGAGATCGCTCGCAAACCTCATCCAATTTAGTCAAATAAATTTTTTGGTACTATCTTATTCAAGAAATGATCACGTGGCTCTCAGATTAGGGATTGGTGTTTATCAGATTGGGGAATGTTACGTTTCTTAAGGGTTTTACTACGTTAGAATGATTTGGACACAAAACTTATTCTCGTTGGGCCAATTATGTGATTCGAATCCTTAAGTTTGCTTTTGTCAACAAGACCAGCTTCATTCGTTTTCTAGAAGGTTGTTGATCTATTGGACTATGTCTCGAAGGCAAAACAAACTGTGTATTGGTTGTTCTCTTGGAGATTGGATGGCATCCTCTCCTATATATATCTTTGGTCAATAGGCCTCAAAGACTAAGTCTTGGCTATGCAACGATGTCTGTCTCATCTGAACTTGTTCAATAAACCATATATTAGCTAGGACCACGATCTTGTTGACGCGCGACTCTCAAAGCTAAGTTTGAAAGGACATTTGTTTTCTGCGTGTGCAATTGGTCAAATAGCTAAAAGGAAGTAAGAAAACAACACTAAAAAATGAAAATTCTGAAGACACCAAACTAAGAAAAATAACTCTACTTTTTGCACATGGATCTTTGTGGACCAATGAGTGTCCAAATTGTGAATGGAAAGACAGTAACCAATCCTCGTCATTGTCGATGTACTTCTCTATTAACATGGGGTTAAAGTTTAAGGTCAAAAGTGAAGCTTCAGATTTTCATAATTCAAAAGTTTCTCAAAAGATGATCCAAACTTAGTGCGGCGGTAAATAGCTACTGTCCAAAGAATCTGATACATAACTATGGACTAAATTTGTTAATCAAACTTTGCATAAATATTATGAGAAGGTTGGCATCTCTCATGAAACATTTGTTTCTCGCTCTCCATAGCAAAATGGTGTCATTAAAAGACGTAATCGTACGCTAATTGAAGCTGCCTACACAATGCTGATTTATGCAAAAGCTCCATTATTCTTATCGGCAGAAGCAGTTGCTACCGCATGTTTACACCTAAAATTTTGTGTGTGTGTGTGTGTGTGTGTGTGTATTTCATTCTTGGTAAACTTCTTTAGCTTTTAACTGACTAACACTTCATGGACTTATTATTTTTCCATGGTATTTTGGTGCTCTCTCTCTGCATTGACGAATGATATGAGAATTGGGTAAGTTACAAAACGAATAAGCTGGGATGTTGGTATTTTAATTTGGCTGCACCCATAATAGAAAGAAATTCAAAATTTACAACCGGGAAGTTACCAGACGAGCATCATCGAAATCAATTTCATGTAGATTTTTCTAATGAGCTGGACTGTTGATGGCTTCCGAACCACAGGTAGTTTAGGGAACCAACGCGTCATGAAATGAGTCTTGCAAAACAATTCATTCAGTGATCGTGCCAAGCTTGTGATCCCTCCCTTCAACCATACGTTTGTACCACCTTCAAGATTAAGATATTTTGGTTTCAACAACTGTTTGATGGAATTACTAAAAAACCTCACAAGTGTTGATCGCCCACGAGCCCCTAGTCATTGCTAAATTTGCTGAAGTAGTAGTCCAGAACCCGCAGAGATAGAAGATACGGTTCACCTTCTAACAATACTGTTTGACCAGATGCACCATCACTAGTACCTCACATAAAACATCACCCGAAACTCAATCTCTTCAATTCATTCCTATTGATGTTGAAGATACACTCTCGCTAGAGACTTGATGTTGTACACATGGATAACGATTATGTTCTTTGGATTCAAAATTAGAAATGATTCTGAAGCATCCTTCTTCTTATTCGGAAATCGCTCTGAAATTGTTATTCCAACTATTGTTGGCACGTCTGCTTCTCCTAACTCAGAAACCGTTACCCAAATGGACCAAGGATTCATCCTTTAGACACATCATCAGGTGTGGACTTAGGACCCTATTTTCCACAAGGACTCTAAACTTCAGAAAACAAAGCATTATTTTGTTACTATGATGGCTTTCTCACTCAGGCTTGATACGAAAAAACTCATTAAAAAGGAGTATGTAAACTCAGAAGGATGGTTGGACTTATTAGAGCAATGCATGGAGGGAGGCTTAATGAATTTGAAATATAATGGGACATTTTTAAAAGTCTGGGAACTCGTTTCCTCTCGTCCAAATAAAAATTGGTCTCGCGCTCTTTAAAATGGGATCTACAAAGGTTGTGTGTGTGTTGATGAATTAGGGGACGATTCTAAAGAAATAAAGTCTTGTTTGGTTTTTGCTCGTGGTTACCGTCAAGAAGAGGGAATTGATTTTGAAGAATCCTTTGCTCCTGTGGCTAGATTGTTCTATTCTAATTTTCTGCATATGCTGTGTGTTCACATGAATATGGATCGTTTACCAATAATGGAGAGAGAGAGATGAGGTCATTCTTGAAACGGGAATTCTGCGCAAAAGAAGTTTTATGTCAGCCAAGGGGACCCGGTTTGTTGGGCATTCCAAGACAATTCGGAATCATGTGTACAAGCTTAAAAAGGCTCTCATGGGTTTTAAAAACATGCTCCCGCGTGTGGTACTGGTCAAAGTTTCGATTCTCTCTTGATTCTCTATAAAGGAACTTGGTGGATCCCCACATTGTTAATCTGAAAGACAAGTCAAAAGATATCATTGGTACAAAAATTCTTTGTTGATGATATATTTTTTGCGTCTTCTTACACTGAACTTGTGGACCAAATTTTCAAAATATAATTGTGTTTTTTAAAAGTTTAAGATGCGATGTATGGGCAAAAAATATCATTTTTTTCTGGGGACTACTGATTTACATATAAGTTCCCAGGAGGCATCTTATAAACTTTTTTACTCTTAAGTATGCTCTAGAATCTTTGTAAAAAATATGGTATGGAAATCTAGTGACCCCTGTGGGGATCAACTTCCCATTGGTGGAGATACCCAATCTGGATGAAGGATATTAGGAGGGAAATTCGTTTGATTTCCTACACACTATCGTTTGGAAATTTATTGGCCACCGTATATTCTTAATAGCCAGGTAGGGACCATGGACCTTACATATGCTTGTTTGCATGTGTGCCCGGTATCAGGAGAAAAAAAAGCCTACGAAAAAAAGCAACCTTACATGCTGTAAAAATAGGAATCTTTAATATACTTGTGAGGAACGGTTATTAGGGGACTTGGTATCCCAAGGATTCTTCTATTGGCTCTAAACTGATTAGCAGAAACTGATCACGTGGGTGCCAAGATATAGACGAAGTACATCTGGTTAGATGAAAATTATTAGAGATAGGGCTTGTTAGTAGTCATTCAAAGCGAAAAGGCAACTGAGATATTCAGTTACTGATGCATGTAAAACATATATTGTTTTGACAGGCTATTGTGCTCATGTCCTTTGGATGAGATCACAACTTAACGACTATGAGCCGTGGAGTCATAAAATGTGTGTGTGTGTGTGTACTGTGATAAAAAAAATCCACTATTGCCTTAATACATGCAACATGTTTAAACATTCTTGATTCAAAAACATCTGACATCAGTTTTCCAACTTCATAAAAGAGCAAGTTAAGAATTGAGTAGAAGAGCTCTACTTTGTCATTTATGGGAGTTTTCAGCTAGCAGGGGGAACATTTTTATCACTAAAAGCCTTGGAAGAGAAAGGAATTGAATTTCTGATATTCAACAAGCTGGTAGAATGCAGAAGTTTTTCGCCAAATGACTCTGAAACAATTGGCAAGATGAAGTTAATGTATAGTGTTGGTACCTATTCAATATCCTGTGTGTGTGTATTGTTTTTTATTAAAAAATAACATTAAAAACTAGAAAGTATTTTTCAGATTACTTTTATAAAAAAAAAAAACAAAATAATAAGTAAAATATTAAAATTTTAAAACCAAAGGGAAAAAAAATTAAAAAGTATGTGAGGGAATAAATATAAAAGGATAGTTTAATTGAATGTCTTCTGAAAATCGATAACATTTACGGTTCTTAGAAATGTCATTCAATAATGTTTACGGGAGGGCTGTAATGTACACTCAGTTCGAAGCAGAAAGAGAAGCAGCGCTCCTCAAATGTTTTTCATAAACATGCCGAAAAAAAGTGGCTTGTTATAGTCTTTAGATGGCAAACCGGTTCATTCATCTTAAAGTCAAGTTTTTAAAAAGAAAACTTGACCTCATATACATTAAAATTTATTCGTCGGGGCATGGTCTACTTTATGACCAGCAAAGGGCTTGTGTTTTACTTTTGTGTGTGTTACAATCTCGGTGCTTTCTATATTTCCTTAGTGTCGTGTCATTGCGTTATGAGTTTAAAAATAAGAGAATCTTTATTGGGCAGGTTGTTTAAATTTTCACAAAAAAAACTTGAAGTCATCAGGAAACAAATTGATTTTCAAGACATTCTACTTCTCAAAACAATGATCTACAATGCTCTTTGTCTTTTAAATAGTATAGATATAGAGAGAGATATTAGTTTGAGGGGGGGGGGGGGAATGTTCAATTATCTTCTTCAAGGAATAGTTCATTTGATAAATGGGAATAGAGGTTTTTTAAAACAATTTATAGGATTATCAATTTTTAAGAAGTGTTAACTTAAGTTTAAGGTTATGTCTTATTGCCTTAATGTTATTTTTTTTTGGCCTTAGAGAGAATATGGATATTCAAATTTAAGTTGTTAGGTTGCTAGTTAAAATACTAGGACTATTTGTAGACTATGTGGATCTAACATTAGTTGTGTTGTGTATGGTCTACCATAAATTAAAAATGGCCTAAATTAACTTATAATTGAAAAGTAATTAAAGTTCTTTTACTTTAGGGGGCAGAAGTGCACATAAATGAAAACGGTTTTTTACAACCCCACCCCCTCCCTCTTTTCTTTTTTCCCATCTCACCAAACACATCTTAACTTATATTTTTCTCTCTAAACCTCTAGATCGATCGTCATCATCTCCAACACCATATCCATTCGTTTTCATGCTTAAGGTATAATTAAAACGTTGTTCCTTACACCACTAATGATCTCACATCTCGAAGGAATTGCGTTTTTACGAGGTTTTAATTTTGAAGACCTTAAAATTAAAATTAGGGTTCTTAAAAATTAAAACTGAATGAAAACTAAAGTTGATAGAGGGGTTTTGTTCATTTCAGGGTGTTAAAACTCGTGTATATCAGTTTTAAATAAGATATTCTTATCATAGGATTTGATTGATTTTATGGTGTCATAAACTATTATTTGTTTGTTTTTTGAGTTTTAAGTGAGGAAAGTTTGTGAGTTTTGTGAATGTCGGTGTTGGTATATGCTTGTCTATGTTTGTGTGTTTGTGGTCTTACTAAAACTATATATATTAAGTTGCATGTCATGAGTATAATTTGAATGTTCAAAGATTTCTTGCTCTGTTTTTTTTTTGTATTTGTGCTCGAATCTGTGTTTTGTGAGGTGCTAAAATTGTTAATGGGAATTCTTGATTCTGTGATGCTTTATTTTGAATTGGAAAACAACATGGTTAATACCATTTGGGTTGGTATCGAATGGGTTAATTCTTGTTTTTTTAAACCGAACTAGCAGGATATTTGTATTGAGCGACTAACGGGATTGTGGGCGTTGACGAAACTTGCAGGTTGTAGTGTGATCGAACTCGCAGTTTGTCTCTAGTCCAAACTCGTAGTTCCCCTTAAGTGACCGAATTGGCAGTTTTTTAGCTAGTGACCGAACTCGCAGTTTCATAATACTGACCGAACTCGCAGTTCCCTTAAGTGACCAAATTGGCAGTTTTTTAGCTAGTGACCGAACTCGCAGTTTCATAATACTGACCGAACTCGCAGTTCCCAATAAGTGATCGAATTGGCAATTCTAGCTAGTGATCGAATTCTGTAGTTTTTCCCTTATTGGACCGAACGTGCAGTTTTTCAATATTGGACCGAATATTTCTACAGTTTCACTATTAATTAAAGGATTTCTCAAATTAATACTTTAAGGATACAAAAGCGAGCATATGATCATAAACCACTTTAGCACTTAATTATATGGTAATGAGAGAAAACTTGTTTTTAGTGCAAATTTAAAATTGGTTATTTTTGGAATCTAATTAAGTTAACATTGGATTAAGTCAAACTAACCCAAATTAAGTTCATCCTTTCTAAGATTAATGTTTTTCTAAAATCGCGCTCGCTTGCTTGCGTTAGCCATATCCTATAAATGTCTCTATGGTATCTTATTATAAAACCAAGTTTTATATATCTCTCCACAACTATATTGATTTTTTCTTAGAATGAATCATTGAGTATCCATAGAAGCAACATCAAGCACGTTGGGACGATGCTCTTGTTTCCTCGAGGTAACAATGTCTTAAGGTGTTTCGGGAATTATAAACTACAGACTGAGCACTACATTCAAGGCCAATGAACCACTTTTCAAGTTGCTTTGGACATTCTTTCTCTCACACCTTTGTATCAAGGGGTTCTTGTTCTCGGTGCAAGGAGTTTGTCTGGTGCGCCAATATGGACTTTGAAAGTGCGCATTTCTTGGGGGCTTAATGTTGTTGTCGTGAGACGATCATCTATAGCGTTATACTTCAAATTCGAAAGATGAACAGAAGAATTAACTTTTTGATTATGGAACTACTTACAAAGATATGCTTCAGGATTTCCCAAAGCACTCGCACTGCCAAAAAATAAAAAGTTTAAAGATCTTCATTTGAAAAGGATAATTTTGCTTTCATAAAAGAAACTTGGATTACACGGTAGGGTAGATATCAATGTAACTTCTTTGTGTGTCAAGGGTTGATTACTCTATATCATCCTTGGAGAACATCTAAAACATCATCAACAAAGTGTCTTAGGTGGTTTTATAAAGCAAACTGGATCTCGATTTAACTTCGTCTCGCTCGGGCTTAAATCATGTGGGGTATGTATAACCAAAAGAAGGTTGACTATGTCTACCTTCTATGGGAAGACTTAGTTTTATTAAATCAAGAATAAGGTGTCTAAGAAGAACAAAGACATGTACTAATCCAAGATTCTCCAAATTCATTATCAACCACCTCGCGCTGCAAAAAGATTAATACAAATACCAAGAAGTAACGAGGTGGGTTGGATTGGCTCATGGCTTTTTGTAATGTTCCTATCCTCCACCATGAGATTCATCCCCAAGCATGAAAGTGTTCAAAAGTATGATGCCATAATTCCTGATACTCTAACCAATCAAGCAATGAAGGACGGACTCGCTTCCCACAAGGACTCTCTATGGATCTTGCTACTGGAAAGTGATTCCAAAAACCAAAGTATGTACGGTCGATGTGTACCAGGGAGAAGACTGATCATGGCCTCCTAAAGAACTCTCCAGGTAAAAGACCTCAAAAATCTAATAACTAAGGTGGCTACTAAAATCAGGAAAAAGAAGAAGCTTACCTGGCTCAGGTTTAGAGAACTTTATTCTGGAAATGCAGTGTCCTAAGGGCTAGTGGAACATAATGAAAATTTCCCATCAATAGAAGGCATGGGTCAACAACTCCACAGCTCTCACGTCAGTGGTTCGAGGTACAGATGAAAGGAAACTGGTGTTTTCAGTGGTTTCCCAATGTACTACATATGGATCTGAAGTATGACAGATTTCTTGAAGTCAAGTGTATGATGGTAAGATGATGATGAAGTTAATGTTGAGAGCAAAAAGACAATGATGATAATGCTGGATAATAAAGATTGATGGATGGTCAAGATGATGGTTAATTGATCAAAACTAAATCAGACAATAATGGTACGCTCGGCTCTGTGTTCATCAAAGTATTTCCAATCATGATGTAAGAAGAAAGGCAATTCGAAGAAGATAGAGAAGAATGAGGGTCAGACTGAGGTTTTTCAAGCACCTTATCATTTTGAACGCATAGTATTTGATTGGAAGCTTTTACGCATTGAAGTAACTCAAGAGTCAATTGGTTGGAGGGAGAAAGAACTGAATGAAGAGGAGGAAAATGAAGAGGAAGAAGTGAATGAATTATACAAGACGTGAACGTCAATTTGGAGGGAAGAGATACTGAAATGACAGATGCTCCACAGACTAATGTTCAAGGTACTCAAGTAACGGAAGGACCTCATTGTGATAATAAAAGTGCCAACTCTAATGTTCAACCGCAGTTCTTAAGTATCCACAGGCTTCATTTCAAACATGCTCACCCTTAATCCAGATAATGGGTATTGGACTCCATTTCTTTAATTTGAACACTGAGTCAACTTCTTTGGTAGATGTTCCCGTCACTATGAATGTTGAAATACCTCCTTTGTCTATAACAACACTTCTTCCACCACACATTCCTTTCTTTCAACCTCAGCAACAAACACATGTTTCAACACCAACAATTGTTCCTAGTACCTCACTATAAAATCTTCCAACCTTTGGTTCCTTATTCAAGTTTGAAGATAGAGTAAAATATGGTTTTAGAAGGATTTTCTTAGAATCAAGCAAACAAAATGTGTAATTGGTCGTGAGATGTTTCAATCAACGCGCCGGTATTGTTGATACGTTTAACCTTGCCAATAAGAGAGAAAATGGAAGCCGTAAAAACAGTTGTTGCATACTTTCAGTCTGGACGACTTAGAGATGAAGCTCAAGCTAAAAATGAAGACTTCAGCAATACACTTGATGAAAATATAAGGAAAATCATCAAAAAGCAAGTCAAAAAATAAGTTAAGGAGCAAGTATCCAAGATTTTGCCAAAAATTGAAAAGCTAGTAAATGACCCACTTAAAGCTGAAGTTCTGACTCGTTCATCCAATCTGTGTAGACCATCCAGATTTTGTAGACAGCTAAACCTATTTTGACGTTGTGTGTGTGTATACAGAAGATTATCATTGATTAAAACCGATAATAAACAAATCAATTGACAGATCAATGTAGAAGCTCTTACAAAGCATGTTGGTTGCCGCTTATGAAATTTGACAAGGCCATCCTTTGAAAAACAAGATAGAGAGAGCCTGAAGTCTTACGTTTAAAAGAAGTCAAGATTGTGCTCTGCGCTCGCGCTCTCGCTGAAGAACCCTCCGCTGGATCAACCGGAGGGTCCAAGAGAGAAGAGTTGGATAGAAGGAAAAGCCTGAGTGTGTGCAACTAGTGCGGCCAAAGGAGAGAGACTACAAAGTCATCTTCGCTTAAGTCAAGAGAAGGGTCATTGTCTCATCAAAAATTACTGATGGCACGTCTGTTAAGGCAGGAGGTAACAATACACGATATCGAAAGACTTACAAGAACCCAACATAAGGGGAGAGTATACGCTTCTGGATTTACTGAAGACTCCAACCTGTTGATGAGACTGCTTCAGCATCTGTGTGTGTCGAATTAAGGAAACATAACAAAACCTCCAACTGTGTGCGTGATTGCGAACAAGAGTTTGTGTTGCTTATACAGGCTCAGAGTTCAAACCTATGGATAAAGTACTTTTAGCTCAGAAAAAAAGATCTCTGTGAATCATTATATACTAATGGACATTCTTAGGAATTCTCCAGCATTCATGATGGGAATAGGGGTCAAAGTTGATACTCTAACATCAAAATTATTAGCCGATCCAATATACGAGATGTGGTGTGTGAGTTCGCGTGCAAAAAGAGTCTGGGGGTAACTTGAATATTTTTGTGAAGGAAGTTTTTTTTTTTTCTGCAAAGCAACTAAATGAGAGATCAATATAGACCTGGAACAACCCCAAAGGACAGCAATATCCACATGATCTTCGCAAGCCTTTACCATTGATACCTAATTCACGAGGTCGTCGAGTAATACCTTTTGATCACTTCGTCAACAACGACCTTGCGTACGCTAAGAGTAGTGGTGATCTCAAAGCCGAACTAATGCAACTTGAGTGACAAAAGACAGTAGGTGCAAGATTATGAAAACACATCAAATGGATTGAAGACTTCATCCCAAACTCGATGCGGAGTCAAGTGCCGATAGCTATGCTCATCTCTCTCACTCGGCGCCCTGTGTGTGTGTGTGTGTGTGTGTCTCTCTAGGGACGAATACAGAGAGACACTATTTCTATGATTTGCAGTAAATAGGAATCTGTCCATGCATGTTCTACTCCAATATCGGAATCCTTGGCTGTTACATATCCTTAATATGTTCGAATGACATATTACAAAACATTTGGATTGGATCACAAGTTCGTTAGAAATGGAGGGACTACAATAGACTTCGCTTTCCAAGATCTATAGAAGACATGATGCTTCTTCTTGTTCAAGGCAAGCTGACAAACATTCAACATTGAGGAACGTCTTGCTTCGGGTTTTGTTCAATGCAATTGTTAATGAAGCGTTTTCTTCATAAGGCTGTGTGGAAGTTCTTCACGTTAGGGTGTCGAAAGTTATCAAAGGAAGCTCAACTATATGGTCAGTTAACTTACAGATCAGATCTCAAAATGAAAAGGACACCTATACAACATACTCTAATCCTAACGGGCTTCTTATATCCATAATAAAGACCAAGGAAGAACAGATTGAGCGTATACTTATAATAAAACTGCCTCAGTTTAGAGATGGTACACTCAATGGATGTATCGGTTCGCTTTCTTGAGGGTTTTGCTAAAGCGCGAATCCGGGGATTAGAGTACTGGCCACAGACAGTCTGAGAAATTGGTAAGACAGGGAAAGGCGCAGGAGGTTTGATCTAGGTCGATTGATCTACAAACTCAAAAGAAGAAGGTTATTGAGCGCCTGAGTATTTTAAAAATTCGTTGGTGGGAGATTATACGAGGGAGACCTTCGGCTGCTGGAAAGGACCATATGATTTATCGTATGATGTCCTCATCAAAACAGGTCAACCTAGTATATTTTTAATATCTTGTTTTAATTTGGATATTTTATGTAGTGTAGACTATTTTGGTGGATTTATGGATTGCTCGAGTTACAGAATTTTTCAAGAATTTCTTAAAAATTCAATGTTTTCAATTTTTTTGGTATTCAGTACTGTCTGTATATAAACCCTCAAAATATGGGAGGACATTAAATTGTTATTATTTAGATATTATGTAACATTTTGTCTCCTGAACGTTTTATCAATTGATATCGTAGAATTTTCAAGGATTAACTTTTTTTGATATGGGGATAAAATGTGTCTTTTAAACTGCATTAATTTTTGTATTGAAATGTGATTCATATAAAATGGGATTAAATGCCCAATCAATAATTGCTTGTACTCGATTACGACTGCACACTGTTAAGTGGATACAGTCTGTTGTTTAGTGATGTGTGAAAAAATTTTACATGTGTAAAGTCTTTTGTATATTTATATCAAATATTTTGATTGATTCACTTTCAGGCTTCCCCCATGATTTTGGATGGATTGTGTTGAATCCTCCCCTAAGACCACCGGACAGTATTTAAAGTTATAGAGTTATAAGGAGTGTTAGGGCGTAGGTATTTCAAATCTCTATGATCCAAGACAGAACCGGAGGGAATCTACCCAGGGATCTCTACTAGATAGTGTAGAAAGTTTTAGGAATTGATACAAAAGGAGAAAAAGTAAGAATCAGGGACTAATTACGACTAAGATGTGGAGCTAACACTGGGAACATACCCAACAAGGTGTTAGTTATGAAGTCTTGGTAAGCAATGAAAAGGGGTTGAAAGAATGAAAAAGAGATAGAAATGTAAGGATTAAAAAGGGTGAAAAGGACAGAATCCCTCCCTTACACTGTAGGCAGGAAAAGGTGTCCAATCCACCCCACTACCCCACAAAACACTGTGCCAGATAACTAACCCTACTAAAGTTGTGCTGGCACTGAAGACTATTCCCATGTTGACCCCTGAGTGATGTAGTACAAACCTCCCTAGCACTCAGGTCTTCTTAAAAAGCGCTCTTGTAAATCTATTTTCTCACAGAGATTTCTACACGCATATCTAATACTCTCTCGCGGCACGCCACTTGGGTTCATGTGTGTGTGTATTGAAAAATGTGGCAGTTCTTGCTCTAGCCTCGATCACTAAAAACCCAACGTGCCACCACTATTGAGTCTAGAGCAAAAGAGATCATTCATAAATCTCATAAGGGAAGCACTTATCAAAAATTTATAGCATTGCTAGTCAACATTCAATAGTCGAATAACAGACTATGTACACCCCTTAAATGGTCGGCAGGAATGATGGGTTTGGTTTTGGAGCGTTACTTCATAGATTAACAGCACAAGATAGATAAGATACGCTAGTCTTTTTAATTAAGTGGCATTTAAAACCCAATACATTGGATTTAGCTAAATTGGTTTGTTAATCAAAGGCCGAAGCTTTTACTTGATCATTGTTAATATTATAACAAAGATGCCAATTCAGTAATAAATGTTCCTCAAAATGTAATGCAAACAAACATCTTTATGCAAATGGGACTTTCCAAAATAACGACACCAATGTATCCCTGTCTTTGTTACTCGTTGAATTCCTGAGTAAAACATGCTTTGAAAACGTCAACTATAATGTTGGTAATTTCGATCAGGTTTTGTATAATTGTTATGTGTAGGTAGTAGTAATTGTTTAGTAGTGTGTATTGCAGGTACACATTTCTAAAACAGTAGTTTGCATGTATACTAATTGTCTAAAGACAGTAAGTTATTCGCATGGTATTCAATATCCAAAACAGTAAAAAGTATTGCATGGTATGAAATATTCCAAAAGAGTAAGTTTTAAAGTTACTTGCGTCCAAATGTAAAACAAAGCATGTTCTCACCCAAAACTTAATAATTCCATTATAAAAATGTAAACGTTGGGGCTAATTGAAACTCACCTCGAGTGGATTCATGGAGTCTAACAATGTAAATCAAATGCGTGAAAAATGCGTCACAAATACGCCCGAGTGCAACCTAATTAATCATAGGTCGTATGAGTACTAAGTACTTTGAATAAACTATTCCATATATTAATTTCTATATAAGCTACATTCACCAATCTAATTGTGTTTTGTGAAATATCTTTATGTCGCGTTTGATTTGATAAAATGATAACCGTGTTCGTACTCGTATAATCGAATAAATAGTTCAATCGTCATGTAAATAATAATATTTATTAAAGTTTATTAATGTATAAATTATTATATAAAGATCACAAAAAGTATGTGTTTGCAAAATTTATATTAAAAGAACTCTCACCATCCTATTTAACCCCGTCAGGACCTACATGCAAACCTTAGAAATAGTTATAAATTCGGCTCTGTTTTAAGCCCGGCTGGTTCTTACGTTTTTATCGCTCCACTTAACTCGTATTAAAGACGATATATCACAATATGACATTTATGTGATTCATTATGTGTGGCTCCTAGGTGAACGCGCTCTTTGCTACTGTTCATGATAGTTTATAATGTGTAGATGATGATTTTTAAAACTCTTAGTTATCGCGATCTCTCAGACACGCGCAAGAATTTTTCTCCCTACGGTTTCCTCCGCTCCTCGTTTTTTCGCCCGAACCCCCTTCCCCTCTCCCCCCCCCCTCCCCCCCCCCCAGACATGACTTCGTAATTAAAAGTTCTATCATATTAATGATGTTTTCAAAATGTTATTTACTGAGGTGAACAGTAACTTTTATAAAAATAGTTTTATAAAAGTATTTATTAACGTAAACTCGCGAAATTCATAACTCCTTCGTTATTGATTGAAAAATTACGATTCTTATTGTTTTGGAATCCTAAAAATAAGTTATTACCTGTGTGAACGATACCCCAGTCCCCCCCAACTAATACCCCCCATCATCAGTATTCTTGTCACTATGTTTTAATAAAACTTTCATTCTCCGAAAAACCCGTTTAATAACGTATAAAAATGTGTGTGTGTAGTTGTCTTCTTCGTTTTAATCCATTCCTTTGTGAGTTTGTGTTCCTTTTTGGAATCATATGAGATGTAGTATTTTAAATATATATAAAAAGTTTACTTTAATTTTCGAATTCTAACCAGTAAGGTTTTGTCCCCCTCCCCCCCCGCCCCCACCCCCCGTTTTTTCATGAAAACATCGTTTAACAACATAGTTTTTGTACTTTTAAGCTTAACCACCTTGTCACAAGTCCATTACAACACTCATTATCACATGTATTACATTACTAGGGTCCTTAAGTACATGATTAGTGCATATATTGTCCAATAATCACAAGATCTAAATGTGTACAAACTTATTTATCCATAAACTTTCATAAGTATACATTTTAGTTATCTGTGTGATTTATACTAGTTACATAAACAACAATTGTACATTACTTTATACTTCCCATAATAACTGATTAGTATCTTCCCAAGTAACTTGAGTAAAGTTTACCAAGTCATAAACAAGTGTAAAAATCCCTTTTTTTTTCAAGTAAACGGTTCTTTGATGGTGATTTACTATATAGAGTTATAAGACACACTAAAATCATTGAAAGTTAAAGATGTGGGTTCTTAATAACCTTGATATAAAGTGAGGTGATGAACTATGTGATCTAAACCCTTGGTTAGAAACCAATTAACACAAGTTTACAAACACTTGAAAACCTAAACCTCTTGAAACCATAATCTTGCTTTCTTGCTTAATTAACCGTTGTAAACTTTAAACAAATCATTCTAATCTTCTTAGGGTATCTTAAATATGAGGTTTGTAACACTTGGGAATGTTGATTATAAAAAGTGGATGGATGGTTGGTGTGGAGCAAGTGTGAGTCTGTCGAATGATACGTACATGACCCAACAACTAGACATTACCTTACTTCACTTTGACCCAACAACACATCCAACTACTAGCCCATAAATAAATATTTATATTAACGTCATCGCCGTGATGAAATTTGCCTAACCTTCCACTAAGAACAAGGACTTTTATCACACAAATAACTTATAAATCACCCTTTGAATGATTTTGCTGGATTTTCCTTTATCACAACAAGTACGACAAGGCAATAGCAACTAGAAACACCCAAACTTTAACATTACATACATCAAAATTCGAAGAATCTAAAATTAAGAGCTAGGAAAGCTTCTAAGGTACACTTTTCGACATAAAACAAGCAAGAAAGCAGCCACATACTCGATTATATCCCTTAGTATTGATACAATTGTTGGTTAGTATATTTATCTAACACGGGGACGTTTCTTGGACTTGGTAGTTTCTAGAGAGAGACACACAGAGAGAGATTTTCTAGTGAGAGAAAAATGTGTTTTCTTAAGAAAAGAAATGAAGACACTAGCTTACCTTTCAAAGTTGATAGAAGAAGTTTATATAGTGTCTGACAATATACCGGTATTAGTACCGACCCTTAATACCGAAGTCTTACAATTCACTATTAAACTATGAGCTATAATAAACAGTAAAATACGGGGTGGATTCGGTCTTTTCTTAATATCTCACACGTTGGTAGTAAAAATAATAAGTTTTGTACTACTTCATAACTTCCTTTGGCATGTGGCTAATTTTTTGTTTTTTTTACCCTGGTAGCAACGAGTAGAAATGTCATGATCGGGAAATACATACTTTACACTTTAAGCAATAGGAAAACTGATATATGGACATAATCTAACAGGGTGGCTTGATGTGTAAGGGGTAATAAAACAGATAGTCTGGTGTAGTTCTACCGGATTGGCTCTACGAGTTGTAATTTTAGGGGTAACTTACTCTTAACAAATGAAGTAAAACAACGGGTTTATACGGGGGTTAACTAACCAGTGTAGTTCGTTAATAAATAACATGTAAAGGCTTTTTGGGTGTAATCCTAAAATTTACCAATTTAAACAAGTTACTCCATTTAAATCCATAGTACTCATTATTGTGGTCTCGAATAGATATACCAAGGTCAGTTTTAAAGTCTACAAATCACCGACAACTCTATTTTTGTGGAATTTGGGTAAACATTCGACGAATAGGTTAAATCCTCAACAATAATCTATACAAGGGTTATTGTGTGCAGGTTATGTATCAAGTAATTTCACAAAAGTATGCTTGGAAATTTTTTAAATTTGAGCATAATTTAAGCATTTTAGTGTGAAAAATAGGACAAGTATCATTCTAATTCCCATCCCCCCACTTGAATTATACAACGTCCTCGTTGTATAGATAAACCATTAAATACGGGAATTAAAAAGAATTAGAATGAGAAACTCCCATGATATTTTGCTTGGTAGATTCCCCCTGTTGAGTTTATGAGCAAGGATGTGTGTTGTAAATGCGTCTGAATACCAGAATGACTACAATCACACATAAGATTCCAGATGATTGATACTTCACCAACTTCCTTGATTTCTTTTTGCATCGAGGTCCTATGCAAAATATAGGAAAAACATGCATTCCTATCTTGGTACCTACGGTTAATTTAAACTAAACTAAATAAAACTGTACAGGAGACCAATACGCTGAATCCATAAAATGGAATACGCTATATAGAAACATGTAAAAAGTATCGAAATACGGGTCAGTCTGTTGAGTACGCCTTATCATGTGCATGAATACGCCGTATTGACAGAACTGGCAATAATGTTTAAAGTGCATAAAAATAAAGGAATAATAATGTCTAGTCAATCAGTACGTTGTATGGTATAGAGCGGATACGCCGTATTGATTTCTAGGAAGAAAGACTCGATAAAAATAAATAACAATCCGGTTTGTCTCCCGGGAAGCACTTTTGTTTACAACAAAGTCTTTAAGTTAGACTTTTTCTTCAGCTTCCATTCTTCTTATACGGTGCGCGTCGTTCCTTTCCCAAGTATCATATTCACATCTTCTTATAGCAAAGTATTCTTTGTTTGCTCTAAGTGAATATTTAATAGCTTCAAACCTCTCATCATTGCACATCCTTTTGTTAAGCCTCTCATTATTCAAAGTGTTGGATGTGTTGTTAGCTTCTAAATTTGCATCTTTGCATTTGCGCTTCGTTTGTCTTCGTTCATCATCTTTTCCAGTATTGTTCTTTTCTCGAGTTTTCAGATAAGGCTCCAAGATTGAGTCAGTAGTAGTGTCACTACTAATTAAGATGCTGTCATCTATTCATCTTTTATTCCAACTTCCATTCAGCCAAGAAATAAATAATACCTTTTTAGTTCTTCCATCTACTCTCATGTGATTTCTGAATGATGAATTTACTCGTGATATGAATTTAAGTGGATCAATCCCCTAGTTATTTCCTTCGTCCAACATTTCTTCTTCTCCATTGTATGATTCGGGGTAGAATTTACAGAAAAATTCTCAACAAGTTCTTCCCAAGTGGTGATTTTTCCTTTCCTTTCTTTTATCCACCATTGTCTTGCGTCATCAGCTAGTGAGAGAGGAAAAACCATTATTCGTAATTGATGGGAGTCCACTCCAGGAATATTGATTAAATCAAGCATTTCAAGCACCATAGCAATGTGGTCCACCACGTCTTCATGATGTATCCCATGGTATGCATTATTTTGTAACTCCGTTAAAAATTCCTTGCTGAGTTTAATGTTTGTATCATTATTGGTGCTAGAAATAGAAAGATTCGATTCAGTTTGAGCTTTCTCCATGCTTTTATTTAAAAACAGTTCTGCCATGATTTCCTGTTGTATCTTCTTCAATCAAATAGCTCTAATAAGTATGATATATCACAACGGTAAAAATATCAGCAGGATTTGCTCTGAAGAAAAATAGAAAATTAAGCACAGAAATCAAATACAAAAATTCAGCTTCTGTTTTAGATGATCGATACGCCATATTCAATAGAAATGAATACGTCGTATTAATCTGTTGAGTGAATAAACTGTATTAGATAGAAATTTAGATACGCCGTATCCAATGGAAATGGATACGCCGTATCCAATGGAATTGGATACGCCATATCGGTTTATCGACCAGAACAATGTAGTTTGAAAAACAATTAAATAACACGCAAACAATTAAACACGCAAATATACAAGAAAATATACATAATATACAGAATTATACACTAATCTAAATTACACTAATCCTAAGGGTTAGATCTAATCTAATGCTAAAAACCAAAATATCAAATAAAAATCAAGATTAATTCTCTCTCCGGCAACG
>BQNB010100538.1:0-24679 GCA_026074375.1 Tanacetum coccineum
CCCTATAGGTCCAAAACCCCTCAATCAATTTCACTTTTCATTCACTTTTTAAGGTGATTCAAGTTAGGTCGAGTTTTAGGGTTTTTCTCATAAAATTCGAAGGTTTGGTCAAATATATGAAGGCTTTAGCATAAATATGAGTACCTTTCAACTTAAAAACGAGGTTAAACAAATTCTTGAGGTCTTGAAAATCACTAATGAAAGTGATACGCAGATACAATACACTAATATATAATATCACAAGAGCAATTAAGAAAATTCCCTAAGGAAAATTCACTCTTTAAAATATATATATATAATATATAATATACGTATGTTTACCGGAAAGTATGATTTCCCGGGTCGTTTTCCCAACGATTTGAGAAATTAAAACCTCGCTTGATATTGGATATTGATCTGAATAGGTTTGAAGATTGATTGGGTTTTCTATAACTACTAATTAAAAACAAGCAATCAAAAACAATTAAAGCACTTAATAATTAACGGGAAACAAATAAGATGCGACTAATAAGCAAATAAACTAAATTTAACTCCTAAAAATGTAAACTAAATTTCTAAACCTAATATAGGACAAAATAAAATTTTAGGAAAAAGAAAAACATTTTTTTGATTATTTTTGAATTTATTATGAATTAAAAACTAATTTAATCTAATTAAATCTTAAAAAATAGCAAATTAAGTACTAAAAATTTGGAAAAATGATTTTTAAACTTAGAAAAGTCTAAAATAACATAAAAACTCAGAAAACTATTTTTAACTATTTTTAAAATTAAAATCCTATTTTTAAAATTAAAAATAAAAGCTTAAAAATGAAAATTAAAATCTATAATGCAACGAAGATTACTAGAAAAATAAAAGAAAGAACTCAGCTTATTAAATAAGCTGAGAAAAGAACTTATAAGGCTACGGCTTATTAAAATCTAGTGAATAGAAAATGTGTATAAAGGATTAATGAAAGGAGAAGGTAACGGATGAGCTAATGTAGCAAAGTGTTAAGGCGTTGGGTCTATAAGTGTGAGGTCGTGGGTTCGAGGCAGGCAAACCCCTTTTTGCTCTTTTTTTAAATTTTTGACTTTTATGAAAAACTAAATACTAGGGCTTAAAGAGGACACAAAATTAAGCAATTTTAATAAAGGGGACATAAGCTGAAACTAACTAATAAGCTCTTAAACAGCTTATCAAAGCTGCTGTATCAGTAAGTGAGCTTTAAAGCTCACTTTTACTTATTTACTTGCAATAAGCTCAAATTAAGCTCAATTTTAAAAACAAAAGAAGTTTTGGAAAGCTTGTGATGTGCTTAATCTATTTATGAAAAGAAATTTGAGCTTAAAACACTAGAAGATAACTGAAGATGATGATTAAAGTAGCATACTCAGGAAACAAATCAATAAGCTCAAAACCAAATTAAGCTCAAATGCTCAAAAAGCAACCTTAGACTCTAATCTTTTGAAAACAAAACAAACACCTTATAAGCTACTTATCTAAACTATAAATTCTAACCTTATAAGCTAGAATTTTGAATTTAAAGACTAGGATCTAGATGGTACTGTTTTTGGTCTTTTGGCTTTTTATGAAACTTTTAAGCTTAAATGTACTAAGGGAAATAAGCTAGGAAATGAAAGATAAGTTTTAAACTGAATTAAGCTATACCTAATCTAAATCCTACTCTAACCTTAAAAATTAGGCAAAAAGTGACAGCAGGAACAGCTTAGTTCCTGCTGATGCACTTTGCACAAGCACAAACCAAATAGTGCAGGTTACCTAAAGGCTAACCCTGCACTTAGAAACACTCAAGTGAGTGAGGCAAACAAGATTTAAGTACACACAAAAACTTTAAGAGCTCAAATCAAACTTAAGCTATCACACTTAAGCTACAATTTCCCTTGGTGCAACAATACTTGAAATAAGCCATAACTTTTTGATTTTTTACAAACTAACTTGTGAAAACTCTTTTCCTATTGTTTTTAACTGAAATCAAAGCTGTCTCAAAAGGTTTGCACAAAAACTTTTGACGGATAGTCAAATAAGCTTAAACCAAACACCCCTTTAGCTAGCAGACAGAATTGAAAAACTCTTAAATTGAATAATTAGAAAAAACTTGATTACCAGACATTTACTAGCTTAATTCAAACCTAATTAACACAATTTAACAACTACTTTAAGCTAGAATTAAGATCTTATCTATAACTTCTTATTTTTTTGGTATTTTAAGGTTTAATGACAAATTATATAGAAAACTATGATCTAAACTAAGAGAAGCAAAAACAGATTAACTATATTAACTAATAAGCACATAAAAGAGATAAGCAGCACAAATAAGCAACTAATAAGCAATTGAATAAGCAAATAAGCATAGAAAGTAAATGGACAATTATTGAAAGGAAAAACTTAAAGAAATTAAAGAGAGACTTACAAAGCCTCTAGCTAAACAAGAGGAACCAAATATGGCAGCTACAAGCTCCCTAGCTTATTAATAAGCTAGGGGTTAAAGTCCTTCTTTGACTCCTTCAAACTAATTGGTCAAACATCCCAAAAAGCCTTCGCAACAATCCACAAGTATATGTTAGAGATGATCAAAAGTTTAGATTGATTAATACTGGATTTAAATAAGCTTCCAATTCAGCTTATAGACTGAAAGAGCTTAATATGAGCTTATTAGCTTATTGAGCCATATAGGCTTATTGAGAGCTTTTGATTAAAGAGAGATTTAAGAGAAATTAAAAGCAACACTAAGTTTTCATTAACTAAAACTTTGATTACATTAAATAAAAGACAATTACAACTGAATTAAAATGAAAAATACAATAAGTTTTAATCTAAGGCTACATAGGTGAAAAAGCTAGAAAAGAAAAAAAATGACATCATGTGTGTGTAATGAGGGTGCTATTTATAGCACCATAGTGAAGCTTCTAGGCCTTTGAGACTCTGCACGCTCCTTTTGATCTACACCTTTAAATCCTCCAATCATTAGATCTTAAGTTTTAGCCGTTGGATCAAATGCACACTCACACGGATTGCCAAGCTGTCATTCTTTGATGTGACAGCTTGTGCTAGGTTGAGTGAGAGCATTATGAGAGTTAAAAATGAGCTTCAACACTTGTGCTTTCTCTCTTGTACATGATCCTTGCTTGAGCCAATGAGCCAATGAGAGCTTTGATAAGACTGTTTTGACCTTGCTATTATGTAAGAGAGCCCTTGAATAGTCCTTTGTACCCTTTAAAATTCAAAAACCCATTGATTATACTATGGTGAAGCTGGGGATATGGTGAATAGAGTTACTTTAATTGGCGCCCAAATTTTAACTGAAAGAGGTAATTCAGTTGTAATTTTAGGGAAATTGCAAGTATGGCCCTTGTGTTTGGTTTATAAAGGACCTAGGTATAAAAGGACTTTCGTATTTGACAGAAATGGTCCTTGAAGTTTATGAAAAGGGTAAATGGTTAGGGTTTTGGGCTGAAGAAATGGGCTTTGGATCCGGTAGGCCCATTAGGCTTTAGGGACCAATTTTTTGAGACTTTTTTGAAAGTTGAGGGTTATTTTGAAACACTTTAGGTCTTGTTTGACCTTTTGTTTGACTCAAGATGACTGAGTTGACTGTAGCTTTGTGACTTTTTCTGGCTATTGTACACCTCTATCCGTTCTCGTGTCCCTGCAGGTAGTAGCCCCGTTTTTGATGGTTTTCTGTGATTTTTGATATATCTGTACCTACATACACAAAACACAAATACAAGCATATTTTTTGCTATTTTGGCTATTTTGGTATTAATTGGGTATTTAGCGATAAATGGATATGTGTATTATTACACTTAATCAAATGTGAAAGTTGAGGGATTTCAAAACTAAGAATAAAAGTTTAAGAATCATCAATAACATTCAAAAGAAGCAAACATGAACTGCCCAGACTAATCAGTTGATGTTATACAGCTCTTAAGAAGTTTCCAAGCGACTTGATAAGAATAGAATATGTGAATTATGCGTCAAAAGGTGGAAATTGATATGTGCAAAATCTAAAAGGGGATTTAATGTCATAATCAAAATCGATTTTGACAAAATCATCTAAAGCATATACTCAAAAAATAAATGATTTAAAATCAAACGATTTTGGATATGAAAAAGGAGCTTTGTGCATACATCAGAAACAGCTCCATAATGGCACAAGCCAAAGGAGGCTCAGATTAAGTTTTTTTTCATTTACAAAACATCCGTGAAGACAAGAAATTGATAAAGTCATTGCTTTAGAAAACAAAGTCAAGGTTTTGAATGATATTGTAAATAAAACCTGCCAATCTGTCCAAACAATGAATATGCTTAATCGTAATTGTAAAACGAGTTTTGCAAAACCTGAGTTCCTCAGAAAGCTCAAAGAGTGAATCCTCGTCTGTATGATATAGTTGCTATAAATGTAATCCTTGCGTTAATATTAACCCTGAATCGGACAAAACGAATCCGTCTTGAAAAGGAACGTCGATCATAAATTAAACGATTTTAATCAGACCGTTGATGATGATGATCATTGAATAATCTATATGATTGTTCCGGTTCCACAAAGGGAAAAAGTCGGCTGTAACAACACTATTTTCTATAAAACGTCAAAGATGAGTCAACATCCTTCTAATAAGGAAATTTCAAAGAGTCCTTTTTTTCCCCCCGTTTTTAAAAAAAAAAACGAAACATGTATAGAAGAACGGAAATGGATGAATCGCATTTCCTTGGGATCAAAGTGTAAAAGCTTAAAGAACTTTTCCAAGATAAAAAGAGTGTATGACAACGATTTTTTACAGGAGTGGAACGTTGCAAAACAAACAACCGCCAAAGAAACATATTTTGGAAACATCGATCATTTCATTTCAAAACACAATAGAAGGAATTTGGCCCCCAATTAGCAAACTCAATCGACTAGAACAATTCACTTGTGTTTGAAAAGGAAATGGTTGCTGGATTTGAGATACTTTAATTTCACTGAACCTGAAGTAGGACACTCACAAATCTCAACTGGAAACTTCAAAAAACACAGTTATTTGGAATGAAATCGAGCCGATTTTCAAGGGAATATTACTAATGCGATCACAATGATAGCAATATCTTGGTGTGTACACTATCTGGGAATGAAATTTACTAATTTGGAATGTGATTACGTAGAAACTTAGGAAAAATGTGAACATCTTGAAAAAGAGCTTTCAAAAAGTAGAAAAATGTCAAAGAGTTTTGAAGCACTTCAGAAACATGCGATTAATCTTGAACTTGATTTACAACAGTGTAAAGAAAAGATAAAACATGACAAATCTTTCAAAGAAAATCAGTCAAAAGTATTTATGAAAGAACGGGAACAATATTTTGAAATTCAAGACTTGAAAGCTCAATTACAAGACAAAAGAATTGCAATAAGTGAGTTGAAGAAACTCATAGAAAAGATGAAAGGAAAATCTATGGAAACTAAGTTTTACTTTGATGTTATCAGGTCAACTTCCAGGGGGAAGTAGTTTATACTACTTCACTTAGTATGGTTTGTGGAGTATTCTAAAAGCGTGAGAAGAATTGTTGCTGATCTCTTGCATGTTCCCTCAAACAAATATTCACCAAAACCAAATGTCATGATACAGTATAGAAGCAGTATTATATGGTGTGATTGACTTTTTCTTCTACAAAATTCCCCTGTGCACTTTAAATGTCAATGTTAGAAGATCGTTTGAGCTACATCAACGTTTCAGAATCTGCTCAAGATACGAATGTTGGTTTGGGGGGAAGCTGATTCAGAAACTTCGACAAAAAGAAGTCTATGAAGAAAGCTTTTCAAGACATGCTGCATGATTTGGGGGGAATTTAATCCAACTCATGCATACTACAATGGTTCCAGAACAAGTCAAGACACAGAAGATCCAAGCTGGAGTACAAGTATCAAGACTAGAAGACAAAGACGTCATCTCACCACATTAGAAGGCGCCTTGAATGGTCATTTATTATGATGTAAATTAGATGACTTGATTAAGAACGATAGTAAGTAATTCTGTATGCCCACATATTGGGGGAAGGTTGTTAGCTTTAAAATATGTCGGCTAATACGGAATTACATTAGTTTAGATAGGCAAGACTCGCAGGGACTTAAATACGTGTACTTTGATACTTTGATGTTATCAGGTCAACTTCCAGGGGGAAGTAGTTTATACTACTTCACTTAGTATGGTTTGTAGAGTATTCTACAAGCGTGAGAAGAATTGTTGCTGATCTCTTGCATGTTCCCTCAAACAAATATTCACCAAAAAAATGAACACATCAAGTCGCCCTACCTGAGACCCTCCAAAGGATCTTGAAATCAAATACTTTGTGATTCTTGACTCCGTTTGTGGTTCGAACTAAACTAAGCAGAAAGAAAGGGTGTTCGTGGTCTAAGCTTGATAGTAGCAAAAAGATGAAGTAATATGATGGATTTGTTTTTCTTGGATCTGCGTTTTAATTTTTGAAGAGATGGATGGATTGTTGATTGCTCCAATTGAAACAAAAAGATGGGAGGCGGATAAATTGATACTGATATCAGGGTTATGGTAACATTGAGAAAAATTAGGGATTAGTTGAGTTTATATCCTCAATTTTGTGGATCGGGGAGTGGGCCAACCGAACTTATACAATAGGATTGGGCATTGTAACTATTTTGGATTTGGTCACATTTTTTATAGATAGGCCGGCTTAAGTAAATTTCATGTTGGGCTGACATTAAAATAGACCGGGTATAACTACCTCGTCTTGGGCCAGATTTATATTGAAAAAATTATGGGCCGAATTCATGTGTTAATCGAAGTTTATTTATAAGCCCCGGTATAAGTGTGCAACGTGGGCCGAATTATTTATGGATTGAGCCAGAATTAAAATGCTTTAACGTCAAGTTGACTAGACAATGTTGATTCATTAACGTCAATTCAAACACAACATTTGTCTAGTTTAACGACATTCTTGAACAACAACACAACAAACATGATACATAACACTAAAAACGATCCGAATAAGATTCACTAAACGTCAAACGGCTAAGGATTTAGACTTTAATGTCAAGTGATCACGGAGTTGATTTGGTATCCCTTATTTGAATTTGAAGTGGGTTTCACAAAGGCGTCTACTTATTTCATCATCGAGACTATCCTTCTACATTTCTACTTCTTTTCCCACAAACCCAATCTATCGTTAGGGATGACTTGCTTGAACGTATACACGTTAGATTGAGACTTAAATTATCTAGTTTCCAGTAGTCGAGGTGGTTGGTTGAAAGACCCTGGTTTACTATCACATAAAGAGTTACATTGTAGTCTTAGTGTTCACACGCAGATGGCAGATTGGATGTTCAAGAGGTGTGTACTCTTATAGTACTTAAGAGGCTTACTCAGACACCGTTCATCAATCAACAACATGCATAGCTTAAGTAACAAATTTGGGAAGTTACTTTCATTTTTCAAGTTTGGGTATATCGGGTTTACTTCACCAAGTGGTCACATAGAACAGATAGCCTACAGAATAACGATGGTTGTTAAGTTAGCCAGAGAGTATAAGGTTGAGATATATCACGCAACTCTCACGAGATATTTTGAACTTCTAGCAAAAAACGTCAATGTAAGACTATCACAGTCTCATGCAAATCTTTCAAAAGTTCTTCAATGTCTTTCTTTTAATAACTTTTCAAGATTTTGCTGTATTGACAAGAACTTCTCGTGGATATTATCGTACACGTCAATGATGGTTTCGAGAGTCAAAACCATCATGGGAATACGTCACTTTAATACTTGATTATTCCAGTCAACTTCCAGGGGGAAGTAGTTTATACTACTTCACTTAGTATGGTTTGTGGAGTATTCTAAAAGCGTGAGAAGAATTGTTGCTGATCTCTTGCATGTTCCCTCAAACAAATATTCACCAAAACCAAATGTCATGATACAGTAATAGAAGCAGTATTATATGGTGTAACTGACTTTAATTCTTCTTACAACATTTCCCTGCTTGTGCACTCAACAATCGTCAATGTTAAAGATCGGATAGAGCTACAATCATCGTATCAGAATCCTGCTCAAGATACGGATTTTGGTTTGGGGGGGAAGCTGATTCAGAAACTTTGCCAAAAAGAAGTCTATGAAGAAAGCTTTTCAAGACATGCTGCATGATTTGGGGGGAATTTAATCCAACTCATGCATACTACAATGGTTCCAGAACAAGTCAAGACACAGAAGATCCAAGCTGGAGTACAAGTATCAAGACTAGAAGACAAAGACGTCATCTTCAGCATTAGAAGCGCCTTGAATGTCATTTTATTATGTTGTATTTGTACTTGTTAGGAACTTTGTAAGTAATTTCTGTAATGCCCACTATATTGGGGAAATGATTGTTAGCCTAAAAATAATGTCGGCTAATACGGAATTACATAAGTGTTAGATAGTCAAGACTGCGCAGGGACTAAAAATGTTCTAGTACGTAGATATAGAGAGTCAAGGCCTATATATACCCCCTCCATACTTCCATGGAGGGGTAAGGATAATCATTTACTTGTAATAAGGTGTGTGTCTTTCTCTCTCTAGAAAACACACATCTTCCCTTTCTTTCACTAAATAATATGGCAACTTATTATTTCTATCCTCCCCGACCTCCGGATCGATCCCTTGTTATGTGAATCTTATGGTTAACACTTGTAGTCTTGGGAATTCTTTTGAAGTTCCTTTTGCATGCTTGTGATCATGGATCTTGATCTTTAACTTGACATTCTTTGACAAAAAACTGATATCGTGGTCTTTGGCCTTGATTTGTCTTGACTGTTGAGATCTTTGAATCTTTATGCCTCTTTGCGATCTTGTGTCTCCACCCTCATGCTCAAGGTCTTGAAAGCTTGCTAACAATCTCCCTCAACATTTTCTTTAACATGATTACTTGTACCACATCATGGTAGGAGTAGTACTTGATCCACTTGTGAGATATATCTTTGTTATTGTCCGAAAATCTTGTCAAAAATGTTCTTTTGAGGAAGTGCTTGTACATCAATGATTGCGGAAGAATTTGACACATGTGCTTGAGCTTTCATCATGTATTTATCTTTGTCGATTGAGCATGAGGTATTGAATCTTAACTCGACATGGACTAGAAGCTGCTACCGCTGAGAAACCTGTAAGTATAGGTTAGTGATAAACATACATGGATGAAAGTGTCTTTGTTACTTCGTCGAATACGGTTATAATAACCACGGTTCCCTGTTAATCAGTATAAATAGTATTTGTGATCAGGTAGAATTCAAAAGAATCTCCTTGATAGGGTTTCACAGCTGCACTAGCCATTCTCGTTACTGGAGCATCTCAAAGCAGGCAACACCGTAAGAGTGAATCAGATAGTTACTATCTTTCTGATTAAGTCATCAATTCATATACTGGACCAAAATCGATACAAAGTTGACAGAAGCTTAATTCATTTAGAATCTCGCAAGTCACCTACCGCAGAGCTGTTTGATGTTGACTCTGGAAGGATTTCCATTCATCACTGTGAGTACTAAAGAGTATCACTCTGAATGTTCTGGCAATTATCACAAGGATAATGCATAGGACTTTTTGATACCTAATGTTGTATGGTGAGTAACGTACATTTTGTATATTGTGAATTCGTGTCCTAGTGAGATTTTTGATGGATCTTGTTGGATCTAGACTCTATAAGTACACATTTGTTATTTGGTAATCAGAGGCTGGAGCGGACTGCCACCTTTTTAATATCAACGATCTCGGAATAAGAAAGCCGATAGAAACGTGTTGATCTCTGTGAGAAATGAAACAAACTTCTTTTAAGAGAAGCCTAAGTAGATAGGATGGGTTATGCCTTGCATCACTGGGTCCATGATGACTTATCTTCAATATCAAAATCATCTTTGTGATTACCGATAGATTATGCATTGACCCGGTTTCTGCCTAAGGTTGTATGGAGGGATTCTTTCTTTTCATACTTTATCCTTATAATTCTTTTTAATTCTTCAACCCCTTCAATGTTAAACCAACGCGTCCTCATTATCACCTTGTTGGGATTGTTCCGGTGATAACTCATGCCTTGGATAACATTCTTCCCGATCTCACTTTACTCTTTTTTTCAATCATACCTAGGACTTATACTCTATCTAATGGAGTGTTCTTGGGTAGAACCCTTCGGTTATGGCTGGATCATGGGACGAATATACCTAACCTTAACCGCCTTATAACTCCTTGAGAGACAACAGTTGGTCGGTCTTTGGGTATTGCCATAAAGATTTATAAAACCATTGAAAAACTAATCAACGTATCTCAGAAATCATTTAAGACAAATTGAGAGTTTTTAGAGTTACCAAAAAGTACAAAGTTATTGAGTGGTGTTTGAAATGGTTAAAGGATAAATGGGTTACCAAAAAAAGGTGGGCGTTTATCTTCTCCCCCTACACATATGCACCATATTATGAAAGAGTTTTGCACATGCGAGGTTTGGGAAATCACTTATAGATTGAAAATCGTATCCATATTAAGCTTTATTAATCACTATTTAATTACTATTTTCCCCCTTAAAAATCGCATAAGTGGAGGATAATTTTGGAAATATTAGTAAATTAAAAACAAGATAATGTTTGGTAATTCACATGAGTCTAACTAAGTCTTGAGAGAACATGAGAGCATGCATAATGAATCTTATTATTATATTCCCCCTCAATAAAAGATTAGAGTGAAAACTTGGAGTGGGAGTTTGTTGAGCACATAATTTTAAAAGATTTTGAAATTTTCTTTTTGAAAATATCTTAAAAAATTGTACTCAACAGGAAAATGATGTTATATTTATCTTATTAATTACCATTTCCTTGGTGCTTCTCTTGAGCATTCACAACCTTGGAATGTTTGTATGACATTCCTCAAGACCGAGAAGATGTAAACTTCTCGTTGGTTAGGATAAATGTACATAAATGAACATTTTCCTTTCTTTGAAGACTGAGTCCTAAGCTGACATTTACTTAGAAGTCGTAGATAAAAATTTGAAGAGACATGTTTTGAAAGCATTTAAAACTCTCGCTCGAACTTCATTTATACACCCGTGTCAATATTAATCAATATTTCTAGGTACGTAAGTGTTATCGATTGTTGAGAGACATGTCGAAGAAGATTATTTTTGGCATTTTTGAATATTTTTTTGATTTTATATTTTGCTTTTTTAGGTTTTATAATTTTATATTTTGTTTTTCTAATAAAATATATACAAAGAATTACCGAGATTTTGCAAGACGTTCAAGTTCCTGAGAAGACAAGCTGCGCATACCAAGACGACAAACCAAATAGTTGAATCGATCCACTAGAAGAGCTTTAGTAAAGAGGTCGGCCAGTTGGTAATCCGTCTTGACAAAATACAGTTTAATCGTACCTTTTTCCACGTGTTCCTTTATGAAATGGTAGTGGACGGCGATGTGTTTAGTTTGTAAGTGTTGGACCGGGTTGCATGATATGGCTATGGTTGATTTAGAATCATAGCATATAGGAATCTTATTGAAGTGAAAGCCATAATCTGTTAACTATGTCCGCATCCAAAAGACTTGGGCACAACAAGCAGATAAAGACACATATTCTGCTTCCGCGGTTGACAACGCCATACAGTCTTGTTTCTTTGAGGACAAGCTAACCAGCTTTTTGCCTAAGAATTGAGCTCCACCGAAAGTAATCTTGAAGGTATCTTTACATCCCGCATAATTAACATCTGAAAATCCGGTTAGTTCAAAACCAGAATCATTCGTATACCAGAGACCCATATTAACAGTTCATCGGAGATAACAAAAGATCCTTGTAACCTCCTTGAGGTGCTTCTCAGTTGGCTTAGCCTGGTACCGAGAACATAAATAAGTAGCATGTACAATGTCCGGTCTGCTTGATGTAGGATACATAGGGCCCAATCAAGCTATGATATTTTGTGAGTCAACTAGAGTCCCCATTTTGAATCAAGTCCCAGTTGTCTTTAATTCTAACATTAGAGTTCCAACAGGATCACAAGTTTCCATTCCATATTTTTTAAGGAGTTCTAACACGTAGTTAGACTAGTTTATGAAGATGCCATAAGGGTATTGGTAACTTGTAAACCAAGGAAAAACGTCATTTCCTCCATCATCGACATTTCGAAGCGGCTTTTCATGAGGTCAGAAAATAGCTAAGTATAGCTAGGGTTTGTAGAACCAAAGATAATATCATCTACATAGACCTAGCCACTAAATGGTCAACGAGTCAAGCGCCTATTTAAACATGGTTGAATCAATGGTGCCTTGAAGACGTGATTATTGTAGAGAAACGTTGGAATATCGTCATAACCAATCGCCCTTGGTGCTTGCTTTAATCCATATAGTGTCTTCTTTAACTTGTAGACATGGCTTGGATGATCAGCATCGATGAAACCTTCAGGTTAACACACGTACACATCTTCTTCTAACGTACCATGCAAGAAAGCAATTTTCATGTTCATTTGAAACACGATGAACGATTTATGTGCAGCATATGCCAAAAATATCCTGATAGCTTCCATTCTAGCAAACGAAGCGAAGGATTCTTCAAAATCTATTCCTTCCTCTTGGCGGTACCCTCTCAGCACCAGACGAGTCTTGTTTTAGATGACCGTGTTCTCTTCATTAGGCTTGTTTTTGAATAACTATTTCAAAGTAAGGGGTTTTATGTTATCTGAAGCAGGAACTAACACCCATAACATCAAGCCTTTAGAACTGAAGAAGCTCTTCTTACTTGATTCAATCCATGCAGGTCGGCCCCAATGAGCCTCTTTGACATTCTTTGGTTTTTCCTAGAACTCTCCGTAAATCATACATACACATGCAACCCATGCTGATCGGGTAGTTTGATTCCTTGTCAAAACTAGTCGTGAGGGTTCTCTTATCACTTGTTCTAGAGGGTGATCCTTAGTCCACTTATATTCATAAGGGTATGGTTGGTAAAACCTATGCTTGTTTGATGGATCTACGTATTATGAAGATGATGACTCATCAGCACTTGTGGATGGAGTAGCAACAGGATTTACAAACGTATTTCCATTGAGCATAGCATTCGGACTATGTTTTTGTTGTGTTTCGAGCTTGTCAGCATCCTGTGAAGTGTTTGGAAAATTTGGTTAACTTGAGAGGATGAATTAGTTAGTGTTAAGTCGGTGTCTGCTATTGTTGTAGTTTAGTTTGGAGTCGAAGAACTTGAGGTGCTTGAGCAGCGAGAACAGTTCTTGGAGCAACTGACGGTTGACCACCAATGTAATCATCATAACATAGCTTCGAACAGTAAATCCAAATCACGTTCAGTTGGTTGATGAGTTGTTATTGTTGATGGAGCATAAGTAAGATCGAGTCCTGAACTGATTTGTCTAGGAGTTATGCTTTGAAGCGCGAGTTTTAAACTACTTTGTTCAAAAGCCATAAGCCCGGGTTTTAACCCTCGTCACAATTACAATTCAATCTCCATCTTCGGTTATACTAGCATTAAGCTGCACCATTTGAGGCTGCTTTTATGGTCGTAAGTGTCGATCGCCTGTTTGCTGGGACGAGGTCGGTGATGTTCAGCTCACCGGTCCAGAAATTATTAGCGAGACAACCAAAAAGTTTCGATCATTCAAATCAAAAGCAGAATTCAAGCCGCTTATGATCGCCAAAAGAGTTACGCCAATGTGAGGCGCAAGCCGTTAGAATTTCAAGTTGGTGACAAGGTCATGTTGAAGGTATCACCTTGGAAAGGGGTTATCTATTTTGGCAAACGGGGGAAGTTAAACCCGAGATACAATTGACCTTTCAAGGTGTTAGCAAAAGTGGGAACCGTTGCTTACAGAGTCTAACTTCCTTAACAATTAAGCAAGGTTCATAGCACTTTCCACGTATCCAATTTAAAGAAGTGTTTATCCGACGAGCCGTTGGCAATTCCGTTGGATGAAATACATATTGATGATAAGCCTTACTTCGTTAAAGAACCAGTGGAGATCATAGATCGTGAAGTCAAACGGTTAAAGCAAAGCCGTGTCCCAATTATCAAAGTTTAATGGAACTCTAGGAGAGGTCTTGAGTTCACATGGGAACGTGAAGATAAATTCAAGAACAAGTATCCACACCTCTTCACTAATCGCGCATCTTCATCCAATTATTGAAAGTCATTTTACGGAGGAAGACTGTAACAATCCGTTATTTCAGGTCATTTTACAACTTCAATCTTGCCATTATTTATTTTTAGGGTTTTACGCATTTACTTTCAGTTTTCATCGTTTAGTTAAATCACGTATACTAAAAATCAACAATCAACGTAAACGAGCATCAAACAAATAAAAGTTTACGTCAAGCAAGCATTATATTATTTTTACGAAAATAATAATTAACTTTTTATATTTTATTTTTACACGTTACGTAAAATGATTACGTTTCGCATTTTGGAACCTTTTTGTATATAAGTAAACTTTTCTACCTATCTATATTCAATCAAATAGCCACAATTATACTCAATACCAAAAATTATACAAACTTTCATATCAACACATTCATGGTCGGTTACATACTAGATAAAACACATAAGATATTATCTAAAAGTGTTCTAGAAGACCAAGTACAAACTACCAACTAATCTTATAACATAGCAACTATCCTTACACATACCATACTAACTCTTACAAGGCACCATCCCCCCATGAGGCTCTTACAAAACTGGACCAACTCCACCCTAAAACCATGGTTTGGTTTATGGTTTTGCCAAGATATTTATGCTATAAATAGCTTCCTATTCCAAGAACTCTCACACTTATCATTTCACTAGCAAAAATCAAAGAAACTCTCTCATTCCTTACAAAAAGCCATGGCTCAAATAAGCTAGAAAAAACTTTCATAGTTTTTGATTTTACAAAGATACAAGTGTACTAGTATTGTTAGTAATGATATCTAAGGTATTTGAAAGTGGTTTGGAAGCTTGGTTGGCAATTAATCAACGGTTAATCAAGAAGGGAAAAGCTAGGGTTTCAATTGAAATTAAGGTTTTCTTGAAAGTATTTAGGGTTTAAATACTTGAGTTGATTTTGTGTATCATCTCAATCCCTCTTCCTAAGGTTAATAAAAACCCTAATATCTTCTAATTATTCATTTCTTCATATATATTAATTATATTGTTCTTCACCATCTAGGTTTATTTTATAAGTTTATAAAATAAAAAGGAGCATAAACATGGTTCGAAATATGTATATTTGTATGATGAAATGATGCTAAAAATATGTTAGAACACAAGAACACAATTTATATAAGGGTTGGTTAATTTATAGATTTGGTTACAAATTAATTGTTAAAAGTTTATAAATAAATAAGTATGAGGACATATTATTTGGACATAAATGATGGACAATAATTAGAGGACTTAAAATATGGTTATGTTATTAATTAAATTAGAAGACTTGTAATAATTTAATTATGTCAAAAGTTTATAAAAACAAATTATATATCAGTTATATACAAACTGTTTTAATATTTTGTAACAATTCAAAGTTTTATAAATTCTAGAAGTATTTTATTATGATATTACATTTCATAAGGAATCGAGCATATAAAGAAATCAAAAAACGAAGGTATAACGAAGAAGTTATGATTTTTGCAAGATTATGATAAAAAGTGTTTTTATAAAAGTTATTTTATAAAACTGTAAAGGTACGGAATCTGATAAATTCTAGGAATATTTTATCTTGACAGATCATTTAATGAGGATTTCAAATCTATTAGGTACACTAAGATTGGAATTAAAATGAAAGAGTTGTGATTTTTACAGGTTATATACAAAAAGTATTTTTATATAATTAACAGTCTGATTTTACTGTTACTGTATGAAACTTAATAAATTCTGGAGGTATTTTATTTTGATAGAATATCTCAATACGAAACCGGGAGTATAAAGAACACTAAAAACGGAATTGAAACGAATGAGTTATGATATTTACAAGATATCGATAATTAAGTTTATAAAAAGTAATTTTATAAATAACAGTTTACTGTCACTATCAACGTACAAAACTTTTATAAATACTGTAAATATAATATTTTGATAGATTTTCTCAATACAAAACCGTGGGTATAAAGAACGTGTAAAACGGAGTTAAAACAAGAAAGATATGATATTCTATGCACTATTTTACTCTTGTGCACTATTTTCCTGACATGAATAGTGTTGGTTCGTTTTAATAACTTTACAAAACAAAAAATGTACGTATTACTTATATAATAGTATACATGTTTTTAACTTTATAAATATTATTTTTACAAAATGATTAAACCATTTATATAATGACATTATATAAATAATAAAAATATTAAATCAAGTGTTATTAACAAATAATTAATTATTTGATTAAAATAATATTTTTACAGACACGTATACTTGAACATTAAATATCAAGCGTAACTTAAATATTGTTTCGACTAGTATGAATTAAACAAAAATTCTTAGGTGGTGATATAACTCTATAATTTATATTGTTGTATTTATTTTAATTACACTATACTCATACGACCTATAAAATAATTAGGTTGCATTCGGATTTTACGTGACGATTCACCCATTTGATTTATATAATCAATCCATTCACTGATGTGAGTTCATAGCCCCATTTTATACAATTACAATAATTTACAACTTTTGAGGTGAGAAAACAATGCATGTTTTTAACTGGGCAAGTACACTATTGAAATAAATACAGTTTGGCCTAAGATAAGCGATAACCTCACTATGCCCCATGAATCTGAACAGTCAATTACGGAGGAGGTAAGCGCGAGTGTTATAAATAGATCTATTTAGGATTGACATCCCCGTTCGGGTGAGTAGCGCTCACTAGCTTTGGTGTACCGAACTAACGTACGTATACCATGTCAGAACATTTTGGATGTTGCAGGTTGAACATCTACACGGGCATATTATTGGCATTAACTTGCAGACATACATGATGTAGATTCAGTGGACATGAGGCTTAAGGGACTCAACATAATTACATTTGAGATATTTGGTAATGTGTTACATATTCTACAACTATTGAATCTTGAGTCCTACTTTATATACATACATAAACCTTTAATTAACCACAACACATATGTTGGACAATTAGAACCAAGTTATTTCTCATGACCAATAAGTGCACAACAAGGATACACTTGAAGCATTCATTTGAAGTCAAAATGCACATAAAGATTTACTGCAATACATTATTGGACATTTTTGTTTATGTAAATACAAAATCTTTATGTTTTCACAACAATGAACAATTTAAGCTTGGAGCTTTTGTAACAAACATTTCAGTCAATCAAATGTATCTTTTAAAATGACTCATATAGAGGTCGTTCTTTATATCTTGTATGTTGTTCTATGAAGTAACACTCCGGGACCTTTATTTCGCCGCGACCCAATTTAGGGGTGTTACAACAAACACACATATAAACATTATGATATATATATATATATATATAAAATCTAATATAATATATACAATATATCAATAATATATATATATATGTATATATAAAATATTATATGTATATATATATAATATTTATCTATTTATATAAAGTATGTATATATATAATATATGTATAGATATATATAGATTGTTTAATATTTAAGTATATATATAATATATGTATAGATTATATATTATAAATAATATATGTATATATATATACATGTATAATATATAATACAATGAATATATATATATATTTATATATATATATGAGTATATATAGTATATTTATATATATATATGTATCTATATATATATACATATATATAAATATCTACATAGTATAATAAAATACATAAATATAAATATATAATACATATATAAAAATGATATACATAAATATATAATATACATATATATATATATATATATATATATATATGAGGTGTGTGTGTGTTTATCAATATATATATAATAAAATATATATATATAAATATATATATATTATATATATAATAAAATGAATGTATAATATAATAATATATATATATAATATAATATATATATATAATTATTATATATATATAATATATATGTATGTATAGTATATGTGTGTATATATACATACATATATAATATATACACATAAAAGTATAAAAATACAAAATATATATATATCTATATATAAATATATATATATATATATATATATATTATATATATATATATAATAATAATTCCACCCACAAAAATCAATATGAATTAAAAGTTTGATTTATTATTATTTATTTATATGATATTAATTATATATTATTATATAATAAAACTGGTCTGGTTCGGTTTTTACGGTTCGGTTTTTGGACGAAAACCAAAACCAAACAGAAAATTTTTGGTTTTTGAAAAATTAAAAACCGAACCACCGGTTTCTAGTTTCAGTCGGTTTTTCCAGTTTCGTTTTTTTAGTTTTTCTGTTTGGTTTTGATTTTTTCTGCTCACTCCTATTGAGAAGGGCTTTAAATAGAGCGTGGAATTACAGTATATGGATAAGAATAATAATGTGAAGGGTACAAAAATGGTTAGAGTAGAATATAACTGGAAGCCTCATATTCGTAATCATTGTGTGGTGTTTGGACATAATTGGCAGCAATGCAAGAAGAGAGAAAGAACTGCTGAGGAAGTTACTAAGGGTTTGAAATCAAATACATATAGAAATCAGGAAAGGAGTTTCCAACATGGATGTGGAAAAAGTAAATATGGAAATAGTTAGAATGAAAGGACTAATATGTATAGTCAAGACTAATGTTGGAGTAGGCAGGAATGCAGGGATACTCGTATAATAATTGGCAAACCAAAATGCAGTGGAATAAGAAGAAGCCTAATATGGAAAATATGGGTGGAAATGGTAAGGAGAAATCATTTGAGGAAGAATTCCCTAAATTGCCCGTGAAGAATGCTAAGGAGAAAAGTGCATTGAGTATACCTGGTAATGAAAGGCAGAAAAACAAGTTTAGTGTGTTAGTTGATGTGAAAAGTGATAACATGGAAGAACGAAGGCGCAAGGGACCCACATTTTGTGACAGTTTTACCATTACGCATTTAATGCGGATCTCAAACCGTTTTTATTTTTCAATATATAAACATTTTTGTGGTATAAACTATTTACTTTTTCACACACACATCACTTTTCCAAATCAAAACCCTAAAAACACCATTTTTATCATCTTCCCAAAATCATTTTCTCAAATGAAGCAAAATCCTAGACTATTTAAAATACAATGGCTTCAGAATCAACTTTAATGAGGTGTCATTTTATAAACTATTTCAGGGTCATTTAACCCCCTAAATCATGCAAATATGCCCAGATTATGTGCTTAATCGTTTATTTTTAGGTTTTTAGCACTTGGATGGCATTTGAAGGAAATACACGTGACTTGGGCTCATTTGGAGAAGAAACAGACAAGATTACGAGCCTACACCAAATCCATGAAGAAGTATTGTTCACAAAGCATAGAGACGGCGTCACAGGCATAAAGCGACGTCGTCGTGAACTATCCAGTGACGACGTCAGAGATCTAGCGATGACGTCAGGACGTGGCCGACTTAAAAGGATCTAGAATCATCCACGTAGTGACGGCGTCAGGACTTCAACACGACGCAGTCGCAGCGATATCTCTATATATACAAAACTAATTTTAGGGTTTTAAGTGTGTAACTTTGTATAACTTTTGGGAGACGAACCCTAGTCTTTGTAACAGCTTTAAAGGTCGTTTTTAGGGCCTCAAAATCCTATTGTAACTACCTTTTATCCATGTTTTAATCAAGTAAGAATGTTATTCATTAATCATTCAGTATGTCTATGTGTTGTGTGATTAATCAATGTTCCTACTTTATCCTTAACATGCTAGGCTAAACCCTCCTTTGTATTTGCTTATGATTGCATGAAATTCAGATTGTAGATCCTATTACTGTTGCTTCTTGTTGATGAATGTGCACGTTAGGCTTTAGAAACCAGCTTTTGTCTGTATCGATGTTGACACGTCTAAGGAAACGCGAGTGCGTAGAAAGGATACAATTGGGTAACAGTCTTCATACTACCTTATCCTTTTATAAGGTTGATCCCTCTTAATATTCTTAAGATATTTCACACGCATTTAATATACTCTTAGGGGCTTTGTAATAGTCTTCATACTACCTTACTTGTGCGTTGCCTTAACGGAATATTAAATAGACGGCGGGTTCGTATAATCCATTCATGACCTAGGAAATACTTACACAAATCATCACAAATGTGACAAGGAAACATGATTAAGAGAAGCAATCTAATAAGTAATGCATGATTAAGTAAATACATTTAATTGTCATAAAGTTATCACCAGTAGATTAGATATTAGTTTAGTTCATAGTTAAACAAACCAACCTCTCAAATCATAGATTTACTTGCTTTCTTATAAATATAAAAACACAAAAATAATCTTCTCTCAACCCCTCGAATTTTGTTGGATCATGATCAAGCCTTCCTAACCTATTCCCCTAGAGAACGATAACAACCCCCGAGTCTTGCCTATACTACTACAACAACGGTTAGGTAGGGTGAGTCTTTTTAGCAAAGTTTTGATGATTCACCCTTTAAGCATTGTTCCAAACAGGTTTTACCATCCTTTGATTTTGAAACTATTTTTGATGGTAATTGCAATTAACTTTGAATACTAATCTAATAACATACTTGATGAGAGGGAAAGAGGTTGTTTTATTGAGAGAAAGGGTTGGATGAACACTTAGATAGAGAAAGTAAACATAAGATAGAAAATGTATTATGTGTGAAAAATGAACAACCAACCACCTCTCTAAGGCATGGAGAGGTGTATAAATACTAACCTTGGCCGGCTATGGATGGGCCTTCATGGGATTTCCATGGGCTTTTCCTTATCTTTGGCCCAGTTAGCTTACTAAACAATACATTGTGGACTACGAGCTAGAAACATAAAATACGTGGAGTGACCGATCCTTTTTTGGATTCCTAACAATCTCCCCCTAAGGGAGGTCACTCCAATTTACAAAAACTTAAGCTCTACATTCTATGAATGTCTTCAATCTTTAGCTCGTAGTCTTGTTATCATGTACTTGATCTTGTGAATCTTGATGTAGCAATCTTTAGACTTTTAGGCTTTAGCTTGTAACTTGTTCTTGACTTGTATGTGATCTTTTGAGCTTCTTAAGATCATCAACCAAGCATAATCTCTAGTCACCATCTTGTAATCTTTGCCTTCTTATGATCACGTGACTTCTGGATCGACATGCTCATACTGTTCTTGATGTTTGAAAGCGAGTGTAACCATATTTCTTGATATTCTTTCACTTTAACACTTCGTCACTTCGAGAAAGACGTTCGGTATCATAGTGACGGAAACTTCTTTGAAATTCTTTGACTTTAATACTTCGTCACTTCGAGAAAGACGTTTGGTATCATAGTGATGGAAACTTCTTTGAAATTCTTTGACTTTAATACTTCGTCACTTCGAGAAAGACGTTCGGTATCAGAGTGACGGAAACTTCTTTGAAATTCTTTGACTTTAATACTTCGTCACTTCGAGAAAGACGTTCGGTATCAAAGTGACGGAAACTTCTTTGAAATTCTTTGTCTTTAATACTTCGTCCCTTCAAGAAAGACGTACGGTATCAGAGTAGCGGAAGTCTTGAAACATGTACTTGAGCTTTCATGATGTCTTTATATTTGTTGGTCGGGTATAAGCATGTGGCTATGAATCTGTGAGTCAGCTGGAATCAGGTACCTCCATGTCCCTCTTTATATGTTCCTCAAATAAAATAGTTATCAATAAATCTGGGGGACGAATATGGCTTTGTCATTCGCCCATGTTTGGTTGGAGTAACCTTCAAATCTGTGAGGATCGACTTGTGATCAGGTAGATTAAATTTAAGAAGAATCTCCTTGACAGGATTTCCAGCTTACAGTATTGAATCTTTCTAACACGTGTGTATTAGATTCATCGTACTCAGTATGTTCTCATTATCGGAACGTCTCAAAGCATACTGCACGATAAGAGTGAACCAGTGAGTTACTGTCTCACTGATTGAATAGAAAAATCGATTTGAAAATCAATCGACGCGTCACTTGCTAAAGTGGTTTTGTGACACATCAAGAGTGTTAATCATTTCAAAAATTCATCATCAACCGTCAATTCATTTACTGTAACAAGTTTGATTCATTTTAGAATCGCACCATCATTTCTTTCTAATTGTCACAAGTTTGATTCATTTGAATCGCACAAGTCATCTACCAAGAGCTTATTTGATGTTGGCTGAATCAAAATCTCCATCTTCACTGTGAATACTTAAGTATCACTCGGATGTTCTGGCAAAATCACAAGGATAATACGTAGGACTCTTAATATATATCTTGTTATTCACATTGTGTGACTTAGCAAGCATAATTTTGACAAGTGTCCTAATGAGATTTATTGATGATCTCTTTTGGCTCTAAACTCAATAGTGCACTTTGGTTTTAGTGATCGGAGGCTGGAGCAGACTGCTACCTTTTCAATATCAACTAACTCGGAGTGAGAAAGTCGATAGAAATGCGTGTAATATCCATGAGAAATGAAACAAGAGTCTGTTAGAGACCTCAAGTGGCTAGAGAGGGTTGTGCATATTGTCACTGGGTCCATGAATGTCTTCAATGTCAGACAACAACTCAGTATTTTTGACAGTTTATGTATTGACCCTGTTTTTGCCTATGTGTATAGAGGGCTTCTTTCTTTTTACCCTTTATCCTTACATTTCTTTTTCATTCTTCAATCCCTTCAATGCTTACCGAGACTTCATAACTAGTACCTTGTTGGGTTTGTTCCAGTACTAGCTCCATCTCAGTCAGCACTTTTCCCTTATTCTCACTTTTACTCCTTTTTTCATACCTAAGGACTACTACACTATCTAGTGGAATATCCTTGGGTAGATCCCTTCGGTTCTGGCTGGATCATGGGAATGAATACCTAACCTTAATAACCTTATAACTCCAATACAGTAAATTAAATGGTCGGTCTTTGGTACTTCCACATTTCTGCCAATCACATAACTATTTGCTCCTCCTTCATAAGTGCATCGATTAATCAAAAGAGTTTAGCACATATATGGGATAGCGTACACTTGAAATCTTAAAAATCACATTATTAGCCATATATTTTAATCATATTTTCTACCCTTATCAAAAATATTAAATCTCTTGATATTCTGGATATCAATTGATTCAAATATAACTGCTTTCGAGGAAAAAATGTCCAATTATTAACAAGCCATATAAGGAACATTTTTAATGCTCCCCCTCAAATTATGAGGGTATTATATGGTGTTTGAGTATGTTAATTTGAAAATTTTTGAATTTACTAAGAAATTCTTGAAAATTCATACTCAAACACTATATATGCCTAGTTTTTAAGTCTACACTACACGTTTATATATTCACAAGATTATTATGTATGAGGTTTGACATGAATGATGAGAACATCATATGATGGAATCATATGGTTCTTTGTAGCAGCCGTAGGTCTTCCCCGTAGTCTCTCTTAAGAAGTTGTCTTAGCTTCCCTCTAAATCAGCAATCATTTCTTGAGTAGATTCAAAACTTTCTTGCAAGCCGTCTTAAGCAGTCTTGATGTAAAAAGCCCAAATATACAAAGTACACAATTAATTCAACACCGTAACACCAAAGTCAATTAAGTCCCGAATGTCCGAATTTCTCCTTTCATGATAGCGATGATATAAATTGAAACACCTAAGTCAACTAAGTCTCGGATGTCACAATTATTCCCTCTAAGTAGTCAAAATGAAAACACCTAAGTCAACTAAGTCCCAAATATACTCATTTCTTTCTGCAGAATACTGACTAACTTAAGGAATCATCATACTTATCAAACCTATGTGTACCTCTTTTGTCAACTAATTCTACTCTCTTTAAAAAATAAGCTTAGTGATTAACTGTTAAAGGAAGCATTAATTCAACCAGTAACCAATCTTCCCACACTAGAATAAATCTTCTAACAACACTTCCCCCTAGTATCTTAAATGATGCATACTTGAAATCACAAGATATCTCTTCCCCTATGTAGTTGAAATAGTGCACCCGAAAGTAACAAGTTAAGCACTGATTTTCTCTGCGGTTATGATATTTGTCTTTCCGGAATGACCTAAAATGAGAATAGGTTATGAATTCTATCACGTGTACTCATTATCTTTCTTGTATATCTATTCCTCCCCCTTGCTGGTTTCGATACCTCAGAATCAGCAAAACATGGTACGCAAATATACTAGAGATCGTGTTTGAAGAATTGCTAAGCTTAAATATATCCTGTGAGAATCAACTGAGTCTTAAAGTGCAAATAAGTCCCTAAAGTTTAAAATAAATGACATCTAAAGCTCTTATAGTTAATATAAATTAACTCCCCTTAAAAATGTTATCCGTCATTATCCAAACCTTTATCTATTTATTCCGTGACTTATTTTGAAAGACCGTTTAAAAGATTACTTGATGACACACCCCCTCAAATAATGACCCGTTTTCTATTTAAAGAGCCGTTGTTATTGTTTGAGTGGTCGCATTGTCTTTGAAAAATATTTTTGTGATGACTGAAGATACTGATTCATTATGAAGACAACTTTTTACCAATAAAAATAAGATTTCTTTTATTTTGACAAATAAATGCACTGACAC
>BQNB010100539.1:0-24678 GCA_026074375.1 Tanacetum coccineum
ATTTAGAGGTCGTTCTCTTGTATCTAGCGATGTGTATTATGAAGTAGCACCCCAAGTGGTATTCCGCTGCGTTGTCATATTTTGGGGGCGTTACACGGTTGATGAATTTTGATAAAAGATTAAAACTCCTGATGTGTTACAAAAACGCTTTTACAAGTAATACGTCGATTGATTTTCAAATCAATTTTCTTGATTATCACTAACGTAAACCTGCAGGTTAAAACAGTGGTGACGGTATCCCAATCAACCAAAGTCGATTCATTACCACATATTCATGCTCATTCTACAAAGACAAACTATCTTAAAAGCTCAAGATTTAAAGACAAAGACTTCCGCAAACTCTGATTTGAAGCTTTCAAGATGAGGCATAGTATGAGAATGTTGGTCAAAGACACAAGATTGCAAGATGGCATAAACGATAAAGACAATGTCAAAGGCTCAAAGTCAAGATCGCAAAGCATGAAGGAACAAGCCTACAACAAAGAACAAAGAGAAAGACCAAGACCACATGAGCTTAACGACAAAAGCAATCTCATGATCTCATGAAGGAGTGTCATCAATGAACTCACTTCGGGGGAGATTGTTAGCCTCAAAATATTCAGTCGATCATGAAGTTTGTTCATTATGTAATTAAGTCTCAGTCAATCAATTAGTTAACGTTGTAATAGAAATATATCGGGAATCAGGCTCGATAGTTAATCTAATTTTGTATATGTTTTGGGTTTCATCCTAAGCAAAACCCGAGCCCAGGTCCTAGTCAAATATCTCGGACGTCACTTAATGTGTCGGGGTATATAAGTAACCTACTAGACTAGCTTTCAATTGTTCACACCTACTCATAAGCTAATAAGCTCTACAATAGCCTTAGTACTACCAAAACGCGAGGATCAATTAATAAGAAGGTAAGATATCCATATATAAAATGATACTCAAACAAGGACCTACTGATCAAAACAATAATAGATTCATAACTAAGCTAGAACTTAAAGTGCCTAGCCACTCATGATGTAAATTACAGAACATATAATGTAAGAAATCATTGTAACACCCTCTTATTTGACATATAGCAGCGAAAGTTAATTTGGGGTATTACTTCATGAATCAACAGTCATAATAATAGAAAATGACTCAAAAGAGACGTTTTGGAAAATTTAGTTATCATTCAATATCATATCAGAGTTTTTACAAAGGAGGTCCCAAAATACATTGAAAACATAAAGGTTGAATGATAATAAGTTTGGACGTCCTCAAGTCCAATGCCACTCCATGCCATAGTTTGCTCAATTACCTAAGATAAACATGCTAAAAGGATCAACACAAAGGTTGAGTGAAATTCACAGTGTTTGAAATGTAATAGTTGAATACAAGTCATCATAAGTGGTAATAATTGTACAACTACAATTATCATGGAAAACAATATTATATTATTGCACTAAGCTCATGACACCAACACGTTAACATGGAAATCACCTTAGTGACATTATTGAGGAACAAATGTCCTCTTGGAAAGGTAGCTTGCCAAAGTTACCCATTATTCTCAAATATAGTGCGCTTGATTACCTCATGTACAGGTAAACACAAACGGGATTCGTCAATCCCGATAGATCTATCCACAATATTCGCGTTTACTCGCAAGTGATTAATGGTTCATGATATATGGTAATATTAGCAATGTAGGTACTTGTGCAATAATATATCAGGATAGCATACAGTTGGAAAAATACTTGTATTCATGGTTTATAGCATGTATCTCCCTACGGGGTTTAGAAAACATATAAAGGTGGGACTATGAACTCACCTTGATAAGGTAGTTGATTGATTTGAAATTTAATTCAAATGGAAGTAAACAGCCTCGTCACGCAACCTAGGGTAATATGTCAAGTTTCAGTTTGGATCTTTATATTACAAACTTTATTTCATAAAGTTTAACATAAATGATTTTGGTTTATTAGTTTGTGAAAACATTGTATCACTGTTCGGGCTATCATAATCCATAGGTCATGTAGTAAACGTTTGAGGAGCTAGGACACTTTAAATAGTAAATCCAGCAACTCGTCAAAACGTCTACCCAAATGAAAGCCCCTCACATGAAACTCCCTAGTAACATGATACGTTATAGATTAAATGATAAGATTTTATCATTTTAAGTTTCTTTAAAAGCTAGTGGATGATAAATTATGTTAAATATATAACATAATTATTTTATAGTGTTTCGATTGATGAATGATAACGACAAATGTGTCGGGTTTTAATAAAATCGAGTCTTATAATATTTAAATATATTTTTATAATTAATATAAAAATATTATAGTTTATACCCTTAAGAATATGAAAATGATAATATATACCCTTGGTATATATTAATTTACACTTTAAATTTTTACTTTATATTTAAAACATTCAAACCATTAACTTTAGAGTAAGGTAAAACAAACCCCTGAAGTTTAACTTTAGGATAATTACATTTTTGGCCTGAAAGTTTAATTATTTCAAAAGTTACAATATATACCCTTATGCTTGAAATGTTTTGCGTTTTTAATCCTAATACCATATACTTTGTATTTTTCAAATCCAACTTAGTTTTGCAGATTATAGCTTATTAATATAAGCTAAAATAAGTAATTTTTACGAGCTTGAAGCTTATGAAAAGAGCTTATGAGCTTAAAAATCCAAAATGGGTACGTTTGGTTTAGAAACAATAACCCGATGGGTTAGGTGTTGATCCCAACTAGATCTTGCAAACCTTATAAAAAGGTTAGTTGTATAGAATAGATTCAAGACAACTATGCTTAGAAACTTTGTTGATACTAAGAGTATGCGGAATCTACTCTTTAGTATTTAGAAGAATATCAATGTAATAGTAACTGTGATGCTGTAGAATGAATAATGAATATAACCAAAAAGCTTCAATATTATTATGATGAATAATACAAGTACTCTGTCTAGTACTAGGGTTTACAACCTTAAAGCTATGAATGTGTCTATTGTGATGTGTTTACAACCATAACCTAAGGTATCTCCTTTTATACACCAAGGAGTCCATAACAAGATACAAATCCTCTAAAAACTTTTATAAGATATCTACAAACTTCAAACTAATATAAGATATATAATAATAAGTTCATGAATCATATCACTTTACCGTCTTGATCTTCTAGCAGTTTTGGAATCTTCACATGCAGCATTACTAAGTATTTCTAGCCGTATTAAGTTCAGTACTGTTAGTACGCTATAACTAACTTTACTCTTGGCAAGTACTCACCTAGTATAGAATGTAAGTTTAATATCATGAGCATTATTAAGTACTTTAACAAGAAGTACTAACTTGTGAAGATTATTCCTAACACTCCCTCTCCTAAATCTTGTGATTTACCTTCAAAACACCAAGTTCTTCTGAATCAATTCTTCTATTCTAGTCCTGCTGGAGGATGCATTTGCCAAACACTCTTTTGAGTATGGGATCTTACAGATTTGATGAATAACAAAATTACATATGCATAAATGAAGACAAGAAACACAAGGGAAAAATCTGACACTAATATAAATTTGGTATCTACATATGGAATGAATTAAAATATGGAAGATTTCCATGAAGATAGGATTGAAAAGTCAAAGAATATCAAAGATAAAGGAAGGTTTTAATTAGCTTCCTAATAAAATTAATTAGCTTCCTGTTTAGTAAGTCCTTAATATCCCTCTAATAAAGGGTTTTAGGTGAACAGTTTTAGACATCCATCCTAGTTAGATCTCTATCCAATTAGAGTACATAGTTAGCTTATATAGTTTAAAGAAAACGTTAGTTATCTATACATAGCAAAGTCGACAGATAAAAGATACTGAATAGTTTATAGTCTAATAGTATGCAAAAAAACCCTTGTTCATAACATTTGATGTTCTTATTTGTTTATATGGCCTCTGTCATTTATATCATTTAATGAAATTTATACCCTACTGACAAAACGATCTATGAAGCCTACAATTAGGTTTTTTAACAGTTGGTATCAGAGCGGGTTCTCTGCAATCTAAGGAAGTACAAGGTATATTAGGTGTCCCGTATACTTGAACAACAAGGTTGTGTTTCTGGATCATTGGTACATGGTGAATTGGTGAAACAGGTTTTCCTACATAACCCTAGATCTGATTAAGAAGATGGAATAGAAGACACGAAAACATTGATTTCTGATAATTGCTATAGCACTACTAATAAAACCCACTACTAGGGTTGTTATTTTTTTTAATCAGGAAAGAACAGTTTTAAGATTGGAATGCTTATGTTTCTGCTACTTGGTGAGAAGTCCAATCCTAAGGAGATTGATAATGAACCTTAGTAAGTGATACACCTGATGACTGCAGACTTGAAGTAATTATAATGATCCATATGAAACTCTACTAATATATTATAAGGTCTAATTGCAATATTCAGGAATATCCCAGATGCCTTATTTCTATTAAAGCCTGATATGGGTTTTCGATAAAGAAGTTTGTTGTGTGAGCCTTGATGGTGTTTCATAAGACATCCATGATCATTTTATTAAAATCCAACAGGTGATAAACTTGTATCATAGCAGAAAAGATGGTTGTATATTGTTGCTTCTAAAGATCATTTGATGATCGATGTACAGATTAGGGTCATGGTGTTCGTGTTTAAACAACAGTTATGGACATGGTTACTGTTTAAGCCAAAATCAAGAAGCAGAAAGGGATCCCGATGAATAATTGCTAATGATTGATTAAGAAACAACAGGTTGTTGACTTGTTATCAATGCAGTACTAACAAGCATCGTTTGTATTTGTTTTTGAAATGGAGGATTGTTTCATGGCTGTATGTGTTTAGAAGAAAACTCAGGATGTAATCAATAAGGGACTAATGATGGCTATTACTGTTCATTGATTATTGATCTGATATTGATAGTTGTTCGTATGAAATATGTGTGATTAGCAATTTTGCTTGTGGTACTTAATACTGCTGTTCTTATATTCGTTTTGTACTGCTGAGCGTGTTTGAACTTAATACTGGTAGATATTGATTTAATAATGGCTATCCCCATTTTAAAACTGCAAGGGATAGTGATGACTTAGTAACAGTTCAGCGACAGAAAAAGTTTCACTAATATTAATGGGTGGAAGGAGAATTAAAATCAGTGACACTTTAGTAACAATCTTGTGACAGATATTTTGTTGCTAAGCTTGGAAGGAAGGAATATATATTACATAAGATGAAAAATAAATCATCTGGCTGGATCCGCAGAGGTTAAGACACTGTATCGAGCATTTGTTGTTAAGAATTTGCTTCCTCATTATCGGTGTTGTATCGGAATCCTTACTGTGCGTATTTTATCTTTTTGTTGTAGCAGGCCTAACGATGTTACGCTCTCGAAAATGGGCTAATAAGGGCCATTCGACTACTATAACAATTTGGGCTGATTTTAATATATGGGACAAATGGATCTTCTATACACAATGATTTAGTATGGTGGGTCAAAATTGTTATCAGCTCATAGCGTTTTTATTTGATATTGGGGCCTAAACGAAAGTTAACAGGTATAAGTGGTACTGTTAATTGCTTGCTTTGTTATACTGCAAGTTAAAGCATTCTTCTGTTAGCACTATCGACATAACCTTCTATACTGGAGCTTAGGCAGTATCGGATGACATAATTTTTTTGTGGTTAGTTAGGACTATTTGGGGTTCTCGAACGATGATAAATTTTAATGGTTTGTGACAGAGTATTATGAAGACATTTGATGCAATGATTTTTATTTCAATAATGTTACGAATGAAACCTTTTTTGTTGCGTACAACAAGGATTACAAGTAGATCGCCGGCTGAGGCAACAATCACATTAAAGAGAGGATGATGTTATTGCACTTAGATGATTTTCATCAATAATTACCACTTGGAGCCTACTGAGTTCGTGATTCAAAAGATGGTTAACATGATTTCAGGGGAAGCTTATTGTTAACATATTTAACCATCTACATGTACCACTTAAGGGAAGTGTTCACAAGTTGCTTATCTACAGATGACCCCTATTTAATGATTACAAAAGGGGAAGAAGACTATATGGTTTGCAACTTATTTTAAAGTGGTGACATTCTAAGAAGATCTTATTTCAAGGGAAGCTATGAAAGATTGTTTCATACATGAAGATTGTTTTGTAATATCAAATAGGGGAAGATTGTTGGGATCTCAGATTTGATGATTACAAAATTACATATGCATAAATGAAGACGAATGAAACAACAAGGGATTAATATGACACTTTGGTATTCTACATATGGAAGAATTAAAAACTGGAAGATTTCCATGAAGATAGGAATTGAAAAGTCAAAGAATATCAAAGATAAAGGAAGGTTTTAATTAGTTTTAATTAGCTTCCTAATATAATAATTAGCATCCTTTGTAGCCTTAATATCTCCTCTATAAAAGGTATTAGGGTGAATGATTTAGACATCATCCTAGTTAGAACTCTCCAAAAAAGAGTCTAATATTAGCTATTGAGTTTAATGTAATAGTATAGATTATCTAATAGCATAGCTCGAACTGTATTAAAGTCGAATAGTTTATAGTTTATTAGTATGAATAAAAACCTTGTTCATAACATTGATGTTCTTATTTGTTATTCTACTGTGCTTTATATCATTCAATGTTATTATACCCTAGATGGGCAAAACGATCTATGAAGCCTACAATTAGGTTTTAACACTCTTCTACTGCTGTACTTGTGACTTGACAAACCTGATGAGCTCATAACCCATTTCACTTTTATGATCAACTTCTAGCCTTCTACTCAACATTTTTGAAAGAGTATCTTGTGACAGAGGATATTTCTTTTCTACCATCATGGAGAAATCACAAAACCAGTATCCATTAAAATCACATAAAATCCATAAAAATTATGTAACTTCCAGTTTATCAGATTCCAGTTTTGTTGATTTCTCCATATTTCATCTTCTTCATTTGGTTCAATCATTGTCTTCAAATCTCCCCAAAGCAATAAGTCATAACCTTCTGGACTTGCTATCTAAAATCTTTCCTTGACCAATCTGTATAATTCCAGCACATCTTGCCTATCAAAATCATAAAGCATTGCACTAAATATCTTGTAATGTTTAACACTTCCATCTGCTCTTTTGATTTGATAATAGTATTTATTATTTGCTAGAATCCGTGTCTCCCAGTCAACTATTGGATACTTTGTTGCCAATGATTCAATATTAAGACTTTCATCTTAGAACAATGTTCAAGTAAACTTGAAGTTCTTCTTTCTCAGTATCATCTTCTAGCTTCTGTTTCTTAGCACTTTCTTCACTAAGAGTTTCTTTTGCTCTTTTCCTAGCAAGTGATTTCTTTCTACTTCCTCTGACTGGTTGCTTTTTGAGGCAAAACTTAAGCTCATCTTTTTATAACAAATTCTTGTAGAAGATCAAAACAGATCTTTCATTCACTTCTTTTTTTCAATCTCAGAATCCTTAGGTACAAAAAGCTTGATTATGATCCCATACTCTTTCAAATATAGTCTACAAACTTCGATAGCTCGTCATATCCCTTGAAATGACTCACAGCTTGATCCCTTCCTGATTCTTCAAATACATACACATGTTCTTCCTTACTTCAGCTACAGAGAAAGGTTTATTTTGAAGTGTATGATATCTTAGCACAGAAGGATCACTTCAATCAATATCATGAGCTTGAGTTACAACTTCTTCTCTTTCATCCAACTGCTTTTGCAATTCAAGGGCTGTTTCAAAATCAGACTTCTCATGTTCTTGTTATGCCTTGAACTTAGCTTGTTCTTCCTCAAACACCTTCTTAGCTAATTCCTCATCAACACTTATTTGAATTTGAACTCTCTTTTTGATTTTCTTTGGAGGCTCAGACTCTTTGGCAAAATGCTTTTTTTTTTCTTTATCCATTGCTTTCAGCCAACAAAAAACTACCCCAATCACTGGCATGCTAACATCAGCAGTACTAACTAATCTACTTCTTCTGATGTAAGTTTGAACATTTTCAACACTTTGTCTTCTTCTAGCTGCATCTGCAAGAGCTGTAGCTACACTAAAAATACCTAACTGCTCTTTAGGTTGATCACTAATATGAGTATCATCAATCCTCCCCTGATCTGCAACATGTAGAGGTACCAAAGAAATTCTAGCATCCAAGTCCAGTTCTTTCAATCTAACCCTCCTCTGTTGGAAGAGATTCCCCTCATATCTCAGGATCAGAGAATGACAACTTTGGCTCTCCACCTAGCTTGGCTTTATCTTGATTGTCAGCTCTAACCTTCTACAAACCATTGATCACTTGTACGAGCCCATGGTAGATCGGTTTGTTTGCGTTAATTTCAGACTCCAAAGCTTCAACCTTCTAGGACAGTGATGGTACAGAGAGACCGACAATTCATAAAGTGATAAACTAAACCCTCAGGTCACTGTCCAACTTAAGTGAACACTTGGAGAGGTGATGTCATGGGGCCATTGGAGCAGCCTCCTCAGTAATAAGTGTGGTTTTAGGTTTAGATTTTGGTGAAAGATGGTTGGTTTGTGTTGAGGTTGATGGAGTGTTTGGGGTGATAAGGAAGGGAAGATGTTATTCTGGAAGGAGATGACACAGGTGTAGAGACAGCATGGTTGAATAGTGAATTCCACCCCATGAAAACCTTGGAATCCATTTTCATATTATTGAACAGTTTATTGTGTAATGTTATGAGTAATAAAAGGTCTCTTATAGGGAAAAGCATTCTCTTGCGTTTGTTCAAAAAGATTTGAATGAATCTGGGATACATCAAAAACTTTGACTTACTATCTAAGTTCTTTACCATGGCCTCAAAAATTAAGTGGGAAAAGTTAAAGGTACGATTTAGTTGTCAGACAAATGATAGCAGTAGCTATATTGCTACTAAACTGCTCCCAAGCAGTCTTCTTAAGACTAAAACAGTGGAGAATGGTATGAATGAAGAATTTCCACTGAGTGGAAAAATGCCCCTTTTGAAAAGTTAGGCTATTAGAAGTGATTGCATACCCCATGAGAGCCAGTTGCTCAAAAATTTCTGCAGTAGGGAGAGAGCTAACACTATCAGAATCTTCAAGCTTGAGATGTCTTCTAATGGAGGCCTCAGAAACAAATACCTTGACCTTCCTATCTATGGTAGCAGTGATTCCTCTAACTCCATCCTCAGTTGTGCTCAAAGCAACAGTTTGCCAAAATTGTTCTATATGAGAAGCATAAAGGGTTGGGCATTCAGTGAGGGCATTCTTGATGTGACTTGCAGTTAGAAAATCAATGATTTGATGAAACCCCTCACTTCCTTCTGACTTCTCTAAGTAGGCAACCATGTTGTGCTTGTCGCAAAGTTCCAAACTCGCCATTTGATGAATAGAAAGTGAATTAAGGTTTCGGGATATGGTCGTGTGAGAGAGTATGAGTGTTTGGTAGAGGTAATTGAGATAAGAGAGAGTTTTTAAGGTTTTAAAATTTCACCGACTGAATAAGATTTGTAACTTTTTATTTCCCTTTAAAAATCTTATGTTTATATAGAAAGATCATGAATTCTCCAATTAGTCAAACCTATAGACGAAGTAGTTGGCGGAAATTTCTCAACGGCTATATTTAGAGAAGGAAATTCTGTTATGGCTCAAACAGTACTAACGGTCACCCAGCAGTACTAAAATTAGCCTGGCAGTACTAACTCTAAGCCCAGCAGTACTAAAACATGGAGAAACCAGTTTTAACTTCAATTTCGTCCAAAAAGCTTTTCCATCACCAATTTTGACTCTCACAATCTCTCTTTCTGTTTTTATCACATTATATCTAAATTCTTTTTGCTCACCAATTCACTCTTTTTGTTTTTATCACACAACTCTCTGTCTGTTTTTCAGCTCACTAAATCTCTCTATTCTTTTTCTTACCAATTCAGACAGTGGGTTGTTACAATTCCCTCAATTCCATTATTTCAAGTTGTCCTCCTTACTTCCAATGTGTTTTAACATCTTGATAAGGTGGGAATCTTTGGACTATTTGATGTAGTCTCAAACCTAGTTTAGGCAGCTACACCCCCAATATGGATACCTTGCACCTAAGACCACTACATGAACCAGTTCCCTAAGTAATTTGGATTCATTAAGGGTGTTTTCCATGGATTGGTTCCTATTGATTTACCACTGACACTGGCTATGCTTCTAACTAGAAGTAGTAGAGGCTAGCCTTTCCCATTTTTGTCACCCAACCCTTATGGACATCCTCATCACCAACCTTTACAAGGGGACCACTAGACTGAGGTATCTTGGTGTCCTAACCTCTTTTGACATGCTTAGATGTTTTTTATTCTTTTTAAACCACTTTTGATTACAATATCCTTTCATCTAAAGCATTACTTCATATTGTCAAAAAGTAGCCTCCCCTCAAACAATACTTCAGAGGTGAAGCATTCAACATCAGGTACTCAATTTGCTTATCCTGCAAATGTTAGTAAAAAAAAATACACAATCAAAATTATGTTTTTCTATATGACATAATTAAATGATGAGCGTAATAGATATTAACGTTTACATGACAAGCCTCAACGAGCCCAAAAAATTGATTCATCAAGAGTAGGCCTTTGCAACAAGACAGTTAAAAATCTTTAGGAACAATGTTTTTCATATCAACACTGTACATATTGTTCTTTATAGGAATTTTAAGTAAAATCTGACTTTCATCAGGTAACTTAAAATCAGGAGATAGAACAAAACATGCAGTGTCAGTAAAAAGAACCCAGTTCTTTTTGTTACACATCTGTGAGACACTAAAAAGGTTAAATTGTAACTCCTTGACAAAAACACATTTTGAAAATCAAGCTTACCCGTTTTGAGAGTACCTTTACCAGTGATCTTTCCTCCTCTGATTCCTCCACCAAAGGTAACATATCCTCCATCAAACTCTTAGAAATCTGAGAGATAAGAAATGTTGCCTGTCATGTGCCTAGAGCATCCATTGTCCACATAGCCTTGATTATCAGTTGGTGGATTGCCCTGCACATATAAATAAGGAATTTAGTTTCCTTGGGGGACCCAATCCAATACTCTGAGCTTGGATACTGCCTCGTGCATCAATAATTATTTTCTCAAAGTGATTTGATGCACTATCAAGTTTGTAGGTTTACAAACCCAACATGGCTGAGGCCTAAAAGCATTTGCCTATATTAGCCCTAACAGTATTAAAATCAACTGTAGAATTTGGCCTAGCTATATTAACGTAACAGCTTTTTGGCCTAGCAATATTAACATGCTGTTTTATTAGCCTTGGCAGTATTAACTTTTAGGTAAAATTTTTTGTTAGTTGATACTGGGTTATTGAATTGATATAAGGGCCTTTTAACAGTTGAATGTGCTGAATTGAAAAACATTACAACGTTTAGCACCAAAAACTATAGATTTGGGATGACAGTAATTAACTGTCGTTGGCAATAATAAATGTTTTTGTGCCAGTTTACATTAAAAACGTGCTCTTGAACGCATAGTTCCTTTGAGTATATAATATGGGTGAGTTATATTGGAAGTATAGTTGTAGTTCACCATGTTATAATTATTCCTATATAACATCCCTTCCCTTTGATGGTATTTACAATGAGCCTGCACATGATCAAAACTCCCACAAACAAAACATGCTTTATTGTACATCACCAAAATCACTACCTAGCTGTTGGGATTTAAGATTATTCCAGTTTCTTTTATTTCCCCTAGGTTTTTGTGATATGGTTGCTTAGTGGAGAGCTATACATCTTTGCATATACTTAACTGTTTCCTAGCTGTTTTAAAACTGTAATATAACAATTCTATTCTAATAGGAAAAATAGTGTTCTATTTTCTTTCTCTGACAACAACTCCTCAACTAATGGGGAAGCAGGAGTTATCTTAACCTCATTTTAGGTACCTACACAAGTACAACTCTTAACTTAGCCTAGGTTCCATAGCCTTTGAAACTCAGGCTGTTGGGAAACATCCACCCAGACTTACAGAGTAGGAACAAATCAATAATTGAGGTGGCAAAAAGCCTGTAGTGAGGGTGGAACAACATATAGCCCAGCACCTTTTTCTTACTACGGTTGGTCTGATATTTGACTCCCTATTAATAATCTAAGCCTATAGAAGCATTTTCAAATTTGTTAATTTTAATCTGATTGCTTTCTTTTTCATTCTTAAGCTTCCCTGTCTCAATTTTAAGAGTATTGACTTTCGAGTCTTTAAATAAGGCATCTCTTTTTAGAACAGCAATTTGGTCACAAAACATAACCTCATTCTTCTTGTAAAAGACAAGTTGTTCTTCAACAGATGATAAACCTGCCACCCCCCCTTTTTTTTTTAATAGGTAGATGATTAAAACTCAGATATTATAAAATCTACGTCTTAAATATCAAGTTCAGTTTTAAAGCTTCAGAGCTTTAAGAACAAGTGTTAGGCAATTTGTCATTGTATACCTCAGAGTCTGAGAAAGCCATAAGTACCATGTTTCTAGTGACTTCCTCTTCTGCCATAAAGCTCCAGTCAAAGACAGCTCCATTAATAGCCACCATAGCTTTGGAAGAAGCATCTTCCACATTCACAGTTCTTCTTGAACTGTCTTGATTCCTAGGCCTGCTTTCTTGGTTTCTAGGACCTCTACATTCCCTTGAAAAATGTCCCATCTTATGAACAGTTGAAACATTCTACCTTGGACTTGTCATATCCAGCAGTATCACTTCCATTAAAGTGTCCTCATACTTCTTTTCCCAGTCTCTGTAATACTTCTTGCTCTCATACTCAGTAATGCCAATTGCCACTTCAAATCCACTTTTTTAAGATCATCTTCATGGATTTGTTCTAGGTCTTCATGTACAAGCTGAGACCCATTAGGTTAATTGGCAAGAAAAGCATAGACAGTTGCATCACTGAGGCTAGCAGTATTTTCTGAAGAGCTAGCAGTACTAACTGAAGAGCTAGCAGTACTAACATGAACATTAGCAGTATAACATCATTGTACACGCAAGGGAGTTGAAACAAAAGACTTATCTGCGAGCTTGGTTTGATCAAGATGCACCAGTTCTATTGACCTCTTGTTCAAGACTCTAGAAATTGATGTAAAGATAATCAAAAGCTCATTGAGTCAAAGATCTGGTTTTGTTCCTACCAGACCACAAACATGAGGGTCCATCAGAAGGTAAATTCTTAGAACTTTAAATTGAGATCATTCTTGAGAAAGATGTTTTTTCACCAAGAAGGCCCACTGGGGGGGCTACAGTTTACTAAGCCAATTAAAATAAGTCAATGACTCTTGTTGCTTAGAGCATGAAATTTTCATACATCTGATTCAGAATTTTCTTTTGAAGTCTTCTTTCTGGCACTTGCACCAAATCTTGTTTTGTAAATGGCAGTCAAACAAAAGTCTTGGCATCATGAATTGATTAAAAGTAAAAGATGTTCATTGGGAAGAGGCCATCTATCAACATACTTCTTATGCTTTTACATCAGTTTTCTTTTAGGCCTTCACTTTAGTAGTATTAGGAGGACCTGTATCAATGAGTAGAAGAAACCAACAGCATTTGCCATTGTCTGTTGTTGGTTTTGAAAGAGTTTCCATACTCTATGACATCCTATAGAGCATAGTCCATTTGAATTTTAAAGAGTATTGTCTCTAAATCTGTATTCCCACATCATCATATTCAACTGCTTGAAGAGTACATTTTTATAGCAGCATTTGGTTTTGTATTTTCACAGATCCATCTCATTTTAAATGAATAAAGAGGTTCTTGTTTGTTATGCTTCCTAGATCAAAGTTTTAGAACACAAGGCTTTGATACCACTTGTGTCTCAACTAGATCTGCAACCCTTGTAAAATGGTATTTTGTATTGAATATATTCAAGACGAATATGCTTAGAAACTTTGTTTGATACTAAAAGTATGCGAAATCTACTTCTTTAAGTATTTAGAAGAATATCAATGATAACCTGTGATGCAGTAGTAATGAATAAATAATATAACCAAAAAGCTTCAATTTTATTATGATGAATAATACGAGTAGCTCTGTCTAGGTACTAGGTTATATACAAATACCTTAAGCTATGAAAGTGTCTATTGTGAATGTGGTTACAACCATAACCTAGGATCCCTTTATACACAAAGAGTCCTTTTACAAGATACAAAATCCTCCGTAAACTTTTTAAGATATCTACAAAACTTCTAACTATAATATAAGATATATATAAAAAGTTCATACAAATCATGGTTCACACCGTCTTTGATCTTCTGGCAGTTGTATCTTATTGCAGCAGTAATAAGTCTTTCTAGCAGTATAAGTTCAATAATGGTAGGTAATAACTTTTCTTCTGGCAGATACTAACCTACGTTTATTACTGTTATGTGTAATATCTTGAGCATTATTAAGTTTCTTGAACTAAAACTAACTTGTGAAGATTTATTCACAACATGGGCTTTTAGGATTAGTTTTTATTGATTATAAAAAGTGATAAGTAAGCTTATAGAAATAGCTATTACAACACTTATGGCTTATAGCTTATTAGGTTTACGAAAAGAGCTTTTAGGGTTTTAAGGGCGCGTTTGGTTTAGGAAAACCAAACGTGTAGGTTTGAAGTTTAAGGGCTTATTACATGTGATCATAAAAGTGTATAAGAGCTTATAAAGGATCTAAACTTATCAAGAGATTATTGAACAAGTTGTCGAACTTACAAGAGCTCGAATGGGTCAAAAATGGCTTGATATAGGTCGAAAACTTAAAGATTAATCCAAGAACTTCCTACTTACTCTTAACCTTGCTCTTTACTATCCTACCTTTCTTCCTTTTTCTTTTCCTTATGCTTGATTATGAACATATTTGAGGTAGTGTTTGATTAAAATGTGTGTTTGGCAATTTGTGATGAGTTTTAAGGGTGTATATGTATGCGTGTATTTATAGGGTAAAAGAAAGAGTGGTGACCAAGTTTACTTGGTGTAGTGACCAAGGACTAGCTAACATAACTAAGGAGGGTAAGTAGTGACTAATAGAAGCTAGGAAAGTAGTATGGAGAGGTGTAGGGTGGTGGAGATGGTTCAAAAATTAAAGGAGGTGACAAGGGTTTTACTTGGTAAGCAAGGGTGGTAATGGAGGTGGTAGGGTGGTTGTTTGGTAGTGACAAGTAGGTGAAAGGAGGCTAGCAAGGTGGTGTGTCATGGAGAAGGGTGGTTGCTTGGTTTAAACTTGGTTCGAGCTAGTTAGGGGGTGACAGGTTCATTAGGGTTTTCGAGTTAGGGTTTTAGTTTTTAGGATGAGTAGGGGCTGAAATGGAGCAAAAGAATGTTTAAATATGGTGCTTAGGAAAGTTGTAACTCATGCCTAAAAGATGGTATGAAATGCCTTAATATTTTGGAGGGAAATGGTCAAATTTGAATACTATGCATTATCAGGTTGTACATTAAGCTTAAAGGAGATGTACATTAGATTTGGAGGGAAAATATATTCGAATGTTATGCATTGTACACTAGTACACATGCCTTGAAAGCTTGTACATTTATTTGTATGTAAACATTACATGAAGTTAGGGTTTTGATATAAACATTTAATGTATAAAGTCCGTTTTGATATAACGTTATGGAAAGTATGTTAAATAGATAACGTATGGTAAAATGGATATTAAAATATATTGCTTGACATATTAAAATGTTTACTTGACATAAACGTTGATGAAAATTAGTATTGGTAGGTTGCGTGAGCTCGTTTACTTTTGTAATGTACGTTACGTTACATTATGGATGGAAAAATCTTTCCATGAAAATGGTTGCATCTAATTTAATAGATGAAATTTATACTAAGGAAAATTGCATCTAATTTAATAGATGGATAATTACATAGAGGAAAATTGCATCTAATTTAATAGATGGATAATTACATAAAGGAAAATTGTGGGTTGTTATAGTCTCCCAACCTTAAAAGAAATATCATCCTGAGATTTAATTAGATGATATAGTGATGTTTGAAAATAGATGTGGATGCTCGGCACGAATTTGATCTTCGCGTTCCCATGTAAATTCTGGTCCTCTTTTAGAGTTCCATCTTACTTTGACTATAGGAATATGATTTTGTCTCAGTTGCTTGACTTCTCGGTCCATAATTTCTATTGGTTCTTCCACAAAGTTGAGTTTGTCATCGAGCCGAAGCTCTTTCATTGGAATGATGAGGGATTCGTCAGATAGGCATTTCTTTAAATTAGAAATGTGGAAAGTACTATGGACATTACTGAGTTCTTTAGGAAGTTCAAGTGTGTATGCCACTGGGCCGACCCTTTTAAGGATCTTAAATGGTCTAATTTATCGGGGATTAAGCTTTTCTCGCTTTCCGAATCAGATGACACCTTTCCGAGGTAACACTTTTAACATAACATGATCTCTAACTTGGAATTCTAATGGCTTTCGCCTTACATTGGTATAACTCCTTTGCTGATCTCTTACAACTTGCAAGCGTTTTCGAATTTGTACTATCTTTTTGGTGGTATCATGGTTTATCTCTGGTCCCGTGAGTTGGACATCTCCAACTTTGCCCCAGCAGACAGGTGATCTACACTTTCGACCATAAAGTGCCTCAAATAGGGTTGCCTTAATACTGGCATGGTAGCTGTTATTGTAGGAAAATTCTACTAGTGGTAAGTGTTTCTCCCATCCTTTTCCAAAATTTATAACACAAGCTTAAAGCATGTCTTCGAGTGTTTGGATGGTTCTTTCACTTTGTCCATTAGTTTTGGGATGATATGACGTACTCATGTTTAATTGAGTACCCAAAGCATTCTGCATTGATTGCCAGAATCTGGATGTGAAATGACTGTCATGATCCGAGATGATGGATATCGGCACTCCATGTCGTGAAACTATCTCCTATATATACAACCTTGTAAGCGTTTCCATACTATATTTCGCTTTGGTAGGGATGACATGTGATGATTTGGTAAGGTGGTCTATAATGACCCAAAATGAGTCATGCCCGCTTGATGTTTTGGGTAGTTTTGTAACGAAGTCTGTCGTTATTCTTTCCTATTTCCATGTAGGAATCTCTGGTTGTATCAGTAAACCGGATGGCTTCTGACATTCTGCTTTAACTCTAGAGCATGTTAAACACTTTCCAACATACTCAACGATGATTGCTTTCATGTTAGGCTACCAATAGAGTTTTTTTAGATCCTGATACATCTTGTCAGAACCTGGGTGGATGGAATACTTTGATTTATAGGATTCATGCATGATCAAGTCCCTCAAACCACCAAAGAATGGTAACAAAATTTGATTCTTAATACAATGAGTTCCATTAGGACGTACTTCAAATGCTTTGTCCATTCCTCGTAGGTTCTCAGCTTCGATGTTCTCTTCTTTAATCGCCTCAGTTTGGGCTTCCAGGATTTGTGATGGTAATTTTGGGTGTAGGGTCATGACTAATGCTCTAAATCAGAGTGGTTTGATTCGTTCCTTCCGGCTTAAGGCATCTGCTACAACATTCACTTTTCTAGGATCGTAATGAATCTTAAATCGTAATCCGTGCGAGTAATTCTAACCAACGGCATGTCTCTGTTCAATTCTTTTCTGAGCAAGGGATATGCTAAAGGTTTTATGATCAGTGAACATAGTACACTTTGTGCCATACAGATAGTGTCTCCAAATTTTAAAAGTGAAACTACTGCTCCTAATTCGAGGTCGTGTGTGGTATAGTTCTCTTCATAAGGCTTGAGTTGTCCAGGATGCATAATGGCAATACTTTTTTTTCTTCGCAATTAACACCGCTCTAAATCCCTTAGATTGAATGCATCACTGATATAACGACCAAAATCATTTGTTTCATTCTGGTATGTAAGATGGAGCTTCACATAAGCTCTGTCTTTAGAGTTGGTAGTTGGAAAGCTGACTCTGGTTTTCTCCCTAGATTTTCTTGTTTTTTCCGGGTTTAATTCAGTCTAAAGCTTTGCAATCTTCAAAAAACCCTCGATGAACTTCTGGTAGTAGCCGACAAGGTCTAAGAATTGGGTATCTCTGTGGGTGTGGTTATGCCCAGTTGTTCTTAACTGCTTACAATCTTGGCGAGGTCAATGTGAATCCTTGACTGCAATCCGTAGCCCTAGAAATTGCTCGATACTGATCCAGAAATCACATTTGGAGGAACCGTGGCATATATATTCTCCTTTTTGTGAATTCTGAGGGTTATCTTTGGTGATCTGCATGTTCTTCTTTGTTACAGGGAGTAAGAATAAGAATATCATCAATAAAACAGTCTCACTAAATATATCCAAGTATGGTGTACACACACGGTTCATGAGATCCATGCAACATAGCAATGAGCATTGGTTAAAACCTAATGGCATTCACTTGGAATTTATAGTGTCAGTTTTTACGCGTTCTGAAAGCATTCTTTTAGTCTAGGAATATCTTCATTCATGACTTCACGTTGGTGTGTAATCCTTGATCCAAGTCAATCTTTGAGTAAGTACTCGAACCTTGAAGTTGGTCGAATAAATATGATCCTGAAGTGTGGGTAACGATTCTTTACGGTGAGTTTATTTAACTCCCGGTAATCGATACACATTCTGAAAGATCCGTCTTTCTGTTTAACAAATAAGACAAGAGCTCCCCAAGGCGAAGTACTTAGTCGGATAAAACCTCGGTCTGCTAACTCTTGTAGTTGGTTTGATATTTCCTGCATTTTTTAAAGGAGCTAATCTGTAAGGTGCTCGGGCTACTGGTGTCGCTCCTAGAATTAAATCTATTTGAAATTTTACTTGGCGAACTAAAGGAAGGCCGGGTAAGTCTTCAGGAAAAACTTTCAGAAATTCTCTAACTACTGGTATATCTTCCAATCGTCTCTCGTATGACTTCTTCTCCATTACTTGGGCTACGAAAATTTGACATCCCCTGGATATATACTTTTTGGTTTTTATACAGGATATGAGGTTTTAGTGGGTTTTATCGATCACATCGGATGATCAAAGTTTTCACCGTTCGATTGGTATTTGAAACTACTTTCTCGTACAGATAATTCTAGCATGATACATGGATAAACTAATCCATACCATTGCGACGTCGAAAAAATTACTAAGTTTAATCGGCATGAGATCAATTTGAGGGTTGGTTTAAACAAATCAGGAGTGCACCCTGGAATAACAGTATTAGTGCTACTAAGTTTCCTTCGGCACACTTTCAATGTCGTAAGTGGTATCTAGTGTAATTGGTAGGATATTAAGCATTGAAGCAAGAGATATGGATACAAAAATTTTATCGGCTCTTGAATCAAATAATACTCTAGCTAGATGTTGGTTTAGAAGGAACATACCCGTGACTACGTTCAGGTCTTGGTGAATATTATTGTCCCTCTGCATGTATTCTCTCCCATGGGCATTGTTGTTTGCTTTTGAACACTGATTTCTGTAATGCTCTTTCTCTCCACAGGCATGACAAGTCACTGACACTGGTTGCAGGTTGCTTCCAGTGGCTAGCCCTTTGTTCTTGCAGTTCCTGGTCTGATGACCCACCTTGTTACAAGTCTGACACTTGACAGTTCAAGGTCTTGTGTGATGCAAGGTGCATTTCTTACACAAGGGAAGGCTTCCAGTATACCCATTGTTTTCAGTTGGGGTGGCAGCATAAGACCTAAAGGTTACTTGCCTTCTATTCTGCTATTAGTGGTAATCATTGTTGCGGTTGCTATTATGATTATTTTGGTAGTTGTTGTTGTTGGTGGTGTTTCTTCTATCATCAAACTTTCGTTTGTGATCATTGGTTCCTTATATAGAATTATGCTTTGTTACCTGATCCATTAACCTCTGGGTTATGGTAATGGCTTCCTCCAAAGTTTGAGGCTTTGAAGCGGTAACATTCCCTTTAATACTTCGGGGTAATCCCCCGATGAAGACTTCCATGAGTTTCTCAGAATTTGGCACCATAGTTGGGCATAAAACTGCCAATTCCTGGAATCTTCTAACGTAAGTCTTGAGAGCATTTCCTTTTACAGTCAGATTGTAAAATTCATCTTCTATTTTCTTGACCTCAGTTCGGGGACAATACTTCTTTATTAAGAGCTTTTTAAATTCGGACCATGTGATCTTGTAGGCTTCCTCTATTCCGATAGGCTGGGCAAATGAATTCCACCAGGACAAAGCTTCTTCAGTTAGAGTACCAGTAGCAAATTTCACTTTACAGTCCTCGGTACAGTTGCTACAGAGAAATACCGATTCAGTTCGTTCAAACTAGCGGATGAGGCCAACAGCACCTTCCGTACCTTTAAAATTGAAAGGTTGGCAGCTCATAAACTCTTTGTAGCTACATTTTCTTGCTATAGGAGTTTCACTCTGTCCAATGTTCCTATTGGTATTATCAGTATTTGCCATGGTAGCAGCTTGTGCTTCCAGAGCTGCGGAAACACTATCAGCAACTAGTTTCTTGATGGCGACCTGAGTCATGGGTGGTGCTGCAGATGTTGATGTCCTCTTGGGAGCCATTCTATCAACATTTACAAGACAACACAAAATAAGAATGATATCATAAGTCATTTGTACAATGTATGGAAATTTTGACAATGACTTATTTGATATAAGTTCTAACAAAGAAATACACATTCTTTGATATTACGTTGCAGGATATAACATAAATATTTTAGAATTGACACTCTAACAAGCATCTAACTCATTAGGTTTCTTGGGGACTAGTTCACTTTTCAGTGATTTCATACCGCAACCACTTAGATAACTTATCTGGAAGTCTTAGATTTCAAAAATTTTATGCTCAACGTCTTGATTATTAATCATATCCATGATACTTGGGTATAAAGGTTTGAGAAAACAGATGGTAAGAGAACCATAATAATCCTGAATAAAGATATGAGTTATCACACTACAGAATATAGGATAGACAACCATGACATACATAAATCGATATCATGAAACATTGAGGTATAATGGAATCACCACTGTATTAAGTCATAAACAACTTGTCTACATATTTTACATAGTCAAAATTTGACAAGAGTCATTATTTATGCCACACATCCAGTGGTTGGATTCTAAAAAGCTGTAAATGACAAGGATCTAGTCTAGTAGCCTGGTGGTCCTCCCTTGTGGTTCTTGAGGTCATGAATCTTTTCCAAAAGACTCTTAATATCTGCTCGATGGCGAACCTGGATATCCTCGATGATCATTTCTAGAGTAGAAACCCTGACGCGAGCAAGAACAATCTCGTCGTTATGTCCCATTTGCTCTTTCTGAAATTCAACAATCTGGTTACGGGCTTTTTGAAGTTCATTCTCTAGACTATCAAAATCTTGTTGGATGATTACACGACCATCAACAAGACCTTCTATATTTTCTTCCACTTGCTCAATACGTTCGAGAGGGAGCTCATCTAAGTGATTCAAAATAGTCTCGATTTGTTCCTCATGACGCTCTAAACTTGTCTTATGAGATCTTTCTCCAATCTCAAATACTTTAGGTAGAGCAGAAGTAAAGGAGGATGATCGGGAACGGGCTTGTTTCTTAGGTGTTAAAATCTCTTCGAGAAGAAAGAAATCTAGGGAATCAAACATTGGAGATGCAGGCAAAATAAGCGGTGGATCAATAGGAACTTGTAGTGGTGAAATAGTAGCATTATATGCTTGCATGACCTTTATATATGGATCATCGTGGAAAGGTGAGATGGCTAGCAAGGCCAAAAGATCCTTAGATAAATCCTTTGAAGGATCAGAAGGAGTGTTTCCTAGTAAGGCTGGGGAATAGTCCGGTGAAGTCGGAGTATAGTCAGGAGAGTGTGTAGAGGAAAAAGCATCCTCAATATCAGAATCAGACGGGATGATAATAGGATAGATATAGTTGGGAGTGTTTGAAGACATATTTCTGAAACAACCCATTGGAAAAATAACATAAGTTATTTATATAATAGTTATGTATCTTTACATACTATTCAGGATATATAGTGGCACAGAGAACTTTCTTGGATGGAAAAAGTAGTTATAGTTTAGGTTTTAACCTTGTTCTCTATAACCGAGGCTCTTGATACCAATCTGTAACACCCCCTTATTTGACATATAGCAGCGAAAGCTAATTTTGGGTATTACTTCATGAATCAACAATCATAATAATAGAAAAAGACTCAAAAGAGACATTTTGGAAAATTTAGTTATCATTCAATATCATATCAGAGTTTTTACAAAGGAGATCCCAAAATACATTGAAAACATAAAGGTTGAATGATAATAAGTTTGGACGTCCTCAAGTCCAATGCCACTCTGTGCCATAGTTTGCTCAATTACCTGAGATAAATATGCTAAAAGGATCAACACAAAGGTTAAGTGAAATGCACAGTGTTTAAAATGTAATAGTTGAGTACAAGTCATCATAAGTGGTAATAATTGTACAACTACAATTATCATGAAAAACAATATTATATTATTGCACTAAGCTCATGACACCAACATGTTAACATGGAAATCACCTCAGTGACATTATTGAGGAACAAATGTCCTCTTGGAAAGGTAGCTTGCCAAAGTTACCCATTATTCTTAAATATAGTGCGCTTGATTACCTCATGTACAGGTAAACACAAACGGGATTCGTCAATCCCGATAGATCTATCCATAATATTCGCGTTCACTCGTAAGTGATTAATAGTTCATGATATATGGTAATATTGGCAATGTAGGTACTTGTGCAATAATATATCAGGATAGCATACAGTTGGAAAAATACTTGTATTCGTGGTTTATAGCATGTATCTCCCCACAGGGTTTGGAAAACGTATAAAGGTGAGACTATGAACTCACCTTGATAAGGTAGTTGATTGATTTGAAATTTAATTCAAATAGAAGTAAACAGCCTCGTCACGCAACCTGGGGCAATATGTCAAGTTTTAGTATGGATCTTTATATTACAAACTTTATTTCATAAAGTTTAACGTAAATGATTTTGGTTTATTAGTTTGTGAAAACATCATATCACTATTCGGGCTATCATAATCCAGATGTCATGTAGTAAACGTTTGAGGAGCTAGGACACTTTAAATCGTAAATCCAGAAACTCATCAAAATGTCTACCCAAATGAAAGGCCCTCACAAGAAATTCCCTAATAACGTGATACGTTATAGATTAAACGATAAGATTTTATCATTTTAAGTTTCTTCAAAAGCTAGTGGATGAAAATTATGTTAAATATATAACATAATTATTTTATAGTGTTTCAATCGATGAATGATAACGACAAATGTGTCGGGTTTTAATAAAATCGAGTCTTATAATATTTAAATATATTTTTATAATTAATATAAAAATATTATATTTTATACCCTTGAGAATATGAAAATGATAATATATACCCTTGGTATATATTAATTTACACTTTAAAGTCCAAATACCATAAACTTTGTATTTTTCAAATCCAACTTAGTTTTGCAACTTATAGCGTATTACTATAAGCTAAAATAAGTAAGTTTTATGAGCTTAAAGCTTATGAAAAGAGCTTATGAGCTTAAAAATCCAAAATGGGTACGTTTGGTTTAGAAACAATAACCCGATGGGTTAGGGCTTTTAAGATTAGGTTTAATGATAAAAGTGATAAGTGAGCTTATAAAAATAGCTTATTACAATAGCTTATAGCTTATTAGATTCACAAAAAGAGCTTTTAGGGTTTTAAAGTCGCATTTGGTTTAGGAAAACCAAATGAGTAAGCTTTAGGGTTTAAGGGCTAATTTCATGTGATCATAAAGATGTATAGGAGCTGAAATATAATATAAAACAATACAAGAGCTTATTGGATTAGTGAAAAAGGCTTACTAGTACATGAATTGATGAAATGGGTCGAAATGAGCAATTTATAACCCAAAGACTTTATGTGACGAATCAAGAGCTTCTTTCTACTTAACCTTGGCTTATAAATAGCTTATACTTTCCTTTATTCTCTTCTATGACTTAGTTAGATCATGATTTTGAGGTAGTATGAAACTTAGTAATGAATTTTAAGGGTGTACATGTATGCGTGTATTTATAGGGTAAAAGAAAGAGTAGTGACCAAGTTTACTTGGTGTAGTGGCCAAGGACTAGCTAACGTGACTCAGGAAGGCTAGTAGTGACTAATGGAAGCTAGGAAAGTAGTATGGAGAGGTGTGGGGTGGTGGAGATGGTTCGAAAATTAAAGGAGGTGACAAGGGTTTTACTTGGTGATCAAGGGTGGTGATGGAGGTGGTAGGGTGGTTGCTTGGTGGTGACAAGGTTGTGACAAGTAGGTGAAAGGAGGCTATCAAGGTGGTGTGTCATGGAGAAGAGTGGTTTCTTGGTTTAAACTTGGTTCGAGCTAGTTAGGGGGTGACGGATTCATTAGGGTTTTCGGGTTAGGGTTTTAGTTTTTTAGGATGAGTAGGGGCTGAAATTGAGGGAAAGAATGTTTAAACATGGTGCTTAGGAAAGTTGTAACTCATGCTTAAAAGATGGTGCAAAATGCCTTAAGATTTTGGAGGGAAATGGTCAAATTTGAATACTTTGCATTATCGGGTTGTACATTGAGCTTAAAGGAGATGTACATTGGTTTTGGAGGGAAAATATATTCCAATGTTATGCATTGTACACTTGTACACATGCCTTGAAAGCTTGTACATTTATTTTGTATGTAAACATTACATGAAGTTAGGGTTTTGATATAAATGTTTAACGTATAAAGTCC